>JAJOOF010063045.1:0-68582 GCA_029582545.1 Solanum lignicaule
CTAGTGTGGAAGACAAGAAGCCCATTAAAAGTAGCATGTTTTGTCTGGTTGGTCATAAGAAAAGCTTGCCTTACACATGAGGCATTACAAAAAAGGGGATACAGTTTTGCTCAAGACGCTTTATGTGTGAGCAGAAAGCAGAAGTAAATAATCATTTGTTCATTCACTGTAAAGCAGCTTCAAAATTGTGGAATATGTTTTTGTGTATACTAGGGGTTAGCTGGGTGATGCCAAAGACAACCATGGAGCTCCTTAATAGCTGGACAAGAATTGGCAACAGAGGGAAAAGTGAAGATTGGTGGAAGACTATTCCAGCCTGTATATGGTGGACTCTATGGAAAGAAAGGAATGCTAGGTGTTTTGAAGGACAAAATGATAGTTTTCAGAAGATAGAAATGAAATGCTTAAGTCTTTTATTTTTTTGGTGTAAGCAAGAGTTGGTAGGGGAAAGCATAGAGATGGTCGATTTTAAAGGAAACTTGTAATTCTGTATGGCTTTTTGAGGGTGTGCCCACCACCCTGTGGGATGTAAGTTTCCAATTCATCACCCCTTGGATAATGAATTTTTTGTGAATACAAATTTACCCTTATCTCCAAAAAAAATAAATTTGTAGACATATTTCTTTTAAGGTAACGTGATGAGGGAAGTTTTCCCTAATATGTAGTATGCCTTCTACCAAAGAGAAGAGAGATGACAATTCAACAAATTCATGGGTCTCACGAGGGGGTTATTCACTGGGACTTGAGATTCAGAATGCATATGCAGGATTGGGAGATTGGCAGATTGAAAGAATTTCACAATCTGATTGAGTTTTTATGGGCTAGCCACTCCTAACAATTTATCAGATGTATAGAGCTGGAGAGAGAGTGGAGAATGGTTTTTCATTTTTAGCTCTTACTATAAAAGGTTACTAGTGAGAGAGGAAGGTACTTTCCCCGATGACTCTCTTTGGATCCCTAGAGCTCTGAGGAAGGCATGTTTTTTTTATGGTTTGCGGCAAGGGGTGCAATCTTAACAATGGAAAATATGAGGAAGAAGAGGATCACCTATGTTAGTTGGTGCTTTATGTGTAGTGCAAGTGAAATGTAGACATCTCTTATTGCACTGCAAGGTGGCTAATCGGTTATGGAGGGTGATCCTCAATTTTCTTAGGATGCAATGGGTGATGTCGGGCACAGTGAAGGAGGCTTTTCAAAATTAGACTCTTAAGAGGGGAAAGGGAAGCCGAAGGGCATGTAGTGTTGCCCCTTTAGCAATTATGTGGGTCATTTGGAAAGAGAGAAGTAGGAGGACATTTGAAGGGTTGGAAAGATTTTGTAAAGTCGCAGAGTAGTGTTTTGTCTCTAACCTTTTTTGGTGTACTTACGAGGTCCCTTTTTGCGTAGAGAATCGGATCTCTGGTTGAGAACCACATTTTGTTGTAGGTTTCTCATCCTATGGTAACGGGTTGGCCACGTTTTTTTTGCCTCATTTGTTGATAAAATTATTTACCTTATAAAAAAAGGGATTTCGTTTTACTAATAATAGATGGACGGTCTTTTCTAATTTCAGTGCGATAGATGTACTAGAGTATGTATTTAGTCTCAAATATGTTTGCTATGTTTCTGGTGCAAGTTGGGAAATATTTAACTTTTGTCTAATTCTTTTGTGTTTCTGATAATCTGATAAAATTTCTTTCCTTGGTGGATTAGCGGTTAGAGAAATAGTTCTCCAATAGTCTCTCTCTACAACTCCATGATACAAACTATATTGTAGAGAGAAATAGTTTTCCAAATAGGTTTACCCTCTTTAGTGCATTTAAAGCTCCATGATAAAAACTATATTATACACAGTTACAAAAATCTCATGTTCAGAAGATGCATGGTGAGATGGATGTTATAGTAGGACCAACAAGATTACGAATGTGGTTATTCGGGAGAAGGTAGGAGTGGCCTCTATGGCGGACAAAATGAGGGAAGCGAGATTGAGATGGTTTGGGCATGTGCAAAGAAGGTGCACTAACGCCCCAATGATGAGATGCGAGAGGCTGGTTTTAAGGGGTACCTAGAGGGGTAGAGGTAGGCCGAAAAAGTATTGGAGAGAGGTGATTAGACAGGACATGACACAACTTTCATATTACCCTGGACATGGCTCTAGATAGGAAGGAGTAGAGGTTGCGTATTAAGGTAGAAGGCTAGTAGAGTTGAGTGTTGTCTTGTCGTGTATAGGTTTAGGCTCGTTAATGTCTATCGTAGTACTAGTCATACCCTTGTAGTTCTTGCCATATGTTGTGTATTGTATTTCAATTATCACACTATTTTGCTGCTGTTATTGTTTCCTTCTTGTAGATTTTACACTACTTTCCTTATTATCAACTATGTTTTTCATTGTTTTCTTCTTCTTTTACGTGAGTTTGATGCACTTGAGCCGAGGTATTTCGGAAACAGTGTCTCTACCTCCCCAAGGTAGTGGTAAGGTATGCGTACACTCTACCCTCCCAAAACCTCACTTAGTGAGAGTACACTGGGTATGTTGTTGTTGTTGTTGTATTCTAAGATGTGGGTTACCTTTCAAGTTATGCTACAAGTAATTTGCTTATTGGAAGTAATACTCTTGTTGTTGTTGTTGTAGTAATACTCTGGTGGCGGAATCATCTTCATGTAGTGAAAGTGTTAGTTGTGTGGTTGATAGTGAGATATCTTTTATTGATGTTGAACTTCTTGTTAAAGATCATGTTGCGAATTTGAAAATGCTATAGCTTGAATATAGGCTTTAATGTGTCAATTTTGTTTCCTGATATTGTAGCAACTTTGATGATAGTGATCTTCTTGTTGATTTGGGAAGTAATGTTCAGGGCCTATAATGGGAAATTGCTGAGTAATCTGTTTGAAAATAAAAGAAAATCTGTATTTCGAACTGCATATAGGAACATTTGTTTCTTCTTGATTGTTGCATATATGAACATTTTTTTTCATGAGAAACTTTATCAGTCAATTGATCCTTTCACTGGATTTCAAGTTCAATGTTGTGTTTTAGTTTGTATTATTTGGTTATGTTACTTGGTTTGTGACTCCTTGGATGATGAATTGCACATATGTTGCTAGTTATTCATAAATATTGATCCTTGTTTAGCAGTTTTATATTTACTTGGACATAGGTGCATGTTGGGTTTGTCAAGGTGTTTACTTTTGTGATATGGGATGTGAATAGAGTTTTGGACACAGGTATGAGAATACATCTGACAAGGTTATATGCATTGGGATACTTGAATGTCTAACATTTTCTTGATCTAATGAAGGAATTATTATTAGACTTATCAAAAAAAAAATAATGATTGTAATATTTTAGAATTGAGGGTATAATGTCACTTAGGGGGTGTTTGGATAAGCTTTTTTTAAGTGACTTAAAAGTCAAAGCCAAAAGTCAAAAGTAGGTAGCTACCTACTTTTGACTTTTGCCTTTTTTATTTGTTCTTTTTAAGCCTAAACTAAAGTGTGTCTTTGCCGAACACCTCTAAGAATTAAAAAGTGCTTAAAAGTCAAAAGCACCTAAAAATAAGTCAATCCAAACACCCTCTTAGTCAGTTGAGAGTAAGCAACATCTCCAAAGAAACAGGGGAGGGGGCTGTTGGGGTGAAAGATCTTAGAATTTTATCAAAACCCTATTAAGAAAATGGCTTTAGGGTTTGATATTGACGAGCACACTCTATGGAGGGGGGTGTTGATGGATAAATATGGATTTGTTGAAGCAAAATGGAGGAATTATTATATCACATGTAGACTTTAGAGGGATATTATGAAAGGATGAGAAGATTTCATTGGTAAAAAACCTTCCGGTTATGGGATGGAGTATAATTAGCTTTGGGCGTTATAAGTAGGGTGAAAGAGACGTTGAGACACACATTCATAAACATATATAGTATCTCGAGAATCTAGTCAGAGGGAAATGACAGTATGAGAATTCTGGAGATTACAATAGAGGGGTTCATTGGAACAAAGGGTTTAGATAGAATCTTCAGGATGTGAAGTTTCTGAATTGCAAGCTTGGTTGAAATGCTGTAAAAGCAAAATACTTCAGACACTAGTCAGGACTCATGGTGGTGGGGTGGAAAGGTGAATTGTTTTCAGTGTAATCATATTATCATAACCCTTGGTAAGGGAGGAAGCAAATTTTTGACACTTACGGTTTGGATCCCTATAGAACCAAAACATGTGCTTTTTTACTCAACGATGGAAGGAGTAATCCTGAAAGCTGGAAATTTGACCAAAAGGCAGATTACATGTCAACCGGTAATTTATGTGCAAATGTTCAGGTGAAGATGTGGACTACCTCTTATTTTTTCAGGTGGCAACTCGCTTGTGTTGTGAGATGGTGAGATGGTTCGAACTGCAATGTTGATGCCGAGCACACTGAAGGAGGCTCTCTTCAGTTGGACATGTTGAAGAAAGAAGAGAAGTGAAGAGCATGGGATGTTGCTCTGTTAGTACTCATGTAGGTCCTGTTGAAGGGAGGAATATGATATAGCTTTAGTAACGATAGAGAATCATATGACGTTGTAGATTCTCTTTTTGTTGCTGTTTGTATACTGGGATTTTGCCATCGTAATTTAAGGATTCTTTTGTGATTGTTTTATCGGTTTATATGGCAATCTAGGAGTTCACTTCTTCATGGAACTAAAACTTCTTGGCGCTACGAGTATAACTGAAGCCAAAAGTATATAAATCCGTTCGACCAGATATCATACATAATCGCTACTAGCACGCCTATCTTGTCGTGATGAAGGAGCTATGCCAAGAAAAAGGAAGAGCCATGATGATTGTTTAATTGACTAGTTTCACAAGGAGTAGTTTGCAGTAGATGCAATTTCATTATTCTCTCATAGCAGTCTGTTACATATTTGCTTGCAAGTTTGTCTACAAATGAATGAGTAAGCTTTATGGATGAAAACTATCCAGGACTAAACACTACAGATTTGCTGGTTAGAACTGGTATTCTGTCTTCGAACATTGTATGTTATTAAGTGACACAAGGTGGTGATTCATTCTGTGCGGTGTTGTTTTACTTGCAATATCTTTCTTTTGTTACCAGTGAGGTGATTAATTTCCTTTAATTTTTGAACTTCTTATTTTGACACCTGGCACAGCAATGACTTCCATTTTTTAATTCATTGATCTTTGTTCATGTAGTACTAATGTCCCTCTTCTCTATCCATGTCCCCCTTTAATGTGCTACTGAATAAGAAAGGACAGTTGCAGTCCATATCTCTGTTTTTGCTAGGACACTTATCCAATTTCTTGCATGGAATTAGGTACTTTATAGTTAAAAGCTGCAACCGTGAGAATCTTGAATTGTCAGTACAACAAGGAGTTTGGGCAACTCAAAGAAGCAATGAGGCTAAACTAAATGAAGCTTTTGACTCTGTGGAAAATGTCATTCTGATATTTTCAGTCAACCGGACCAGACATTTTCAGGTAGGCTGTTATTATCTCTATCCCTCATGTGTTACAGATGTGAAGTTTGTCTATTACTTAATAGCTGAGGAATGTTTAATATTACTAGTATATCATTATTGTAAGTGTGTGTAATTCGATTTTGACTTGTCATGGAAGTAATGTGTGAGTTAAGGCTAGTTGATGGTTGTAAAACAAAGCTTTCTTTGGTGGGTGCATTTTCATGATGTGAGATTTGTTTACTATTTGTTAGGGTTGTGGAAAGATGACATCTAGAATTGGTGGCGCTGCTAATGGAGGAAACTGGAAGCATGAACATGGAACTGCCCATTATGGACGTAATTTTTCAGTGAAATGGTTGAAGGTCATTTATATTTTCTTTTTCCCCTCCCTGTAATCTTGGTTACTGTGTCTTTTGCTTATGCACCTTTTCCAGTTGGATGGCCTTGATGTTTATCTGTGTGTGTAGTACCTTACTAATTTCTATCAGGGGCTTGGGGGCAAACACAGTGTGGCTTGAAATTGTTTTTCCATTTCTTTTCGGGATATTAGTATTCTTTTCTCCAAGAAAGTGGGAAAAAGTGAGATGAAATTATCAGCAAACCCAAAAAGAATCATCATTTATGGTGTAGAAGATAATGGAGTATTAGTTATCTTTTCAATGTTTTTATATTTATGTGGGAACTTAAATTGGTAATAGTAAGGGCATGTTGAATTTATGACCAGTTATGATGGCCGGCGAGGTTTTTTTAACTTTTTGGGAAAATGGTCAAAAATACCCTTTCATTCACCTTTTTGGTCCACTTATACCCTTGAAACTAACAACCTTCTCTTTATTTTGTTTTCTTAAAAAGTATTTATTATGTGTCATTTTCTTATTGGATTAGATAACACCTCCCATCTTTACTAGATTTTTTTTTCATTATTAAACCTTGCTGTTGTACAGTTTTTTTAAATAAATATTGAAGGACATAAGAAATGGTCTGATGGACGCTTATACTTGTATGCGTTTGTATTCCGAACCCTTCTACTCAACATTGTCAACTAAACCCTTAAACTCGTTAAAACACTATATTTTAAACCCTTTTCTCATCAGATCACTGTGTGTGTAATCCAACCTCTTACACATGTAATTACATGTCATTTTTCAATGACACCTAAGAAATTAAATATTAAGAAAATAAAAAAATCAAATATTTAACTTTTGTAAATTCTGAAAATTTTTAGATAGTCATGTTCTTCCATCGTCATATATGCTCATAATTTGAGCACCAAATTCATGCCAAATAGATGAAATTCTTCTTTATTGGACTTGAAATTTCAACTACAATTCACTAACACAAATCCAACGAGCCCCAATCACAAATTTGAATTAATTTTATAAATTCATAAGACCCATTTGTTGTTCTTCAAGCTTTCTCAAGCTTATCAATGGAGCTTTCAATACCCACCATCACCCTTTATGTTAATGCATATCATACCTTCTCTTTGAATCTAACTAACACAAACAATGGTTTCAACTTTTAAAATAGAAAACACTAAGAATTTAGAAAAATGGGGGTTGAAAAAAGAAATCAATGGTGGGGTTTTGATTTGCTGCAAAGAGGAAAGTGAGTTGAAGAAGAAAAAGGGTGTATGGCGGGTGATTTCGAAGAAAAAAAAAAGAATGGGTGTGGTGGGTGATTTTGTTGAAGAAGAAGAGAAGAAAGTTTAGGGTTAGGGGTGCGAAGAGTGTTGGAGAAGAAGAGAAATTGGGGCAGGGGTGGGGTGGGAGAGGGTTAATGAAGAAATAAGTTTTTTTTAATAAAAAAAATATTTTAAAATAAATTATAGTGTATTTACGCGCTTGGAAGCAAGTCTATTCACACATTTTTCCAACTCAACAATATTTATGCCACAAAGATTTGGTCAATGGTCAGAGGGGTTTCAAATATTGTATTTTAAAAAGTTTAAGGTCTAGGTGATAAAGTATAGAGTAAAAGGGTTCAGAATACAAACTTATACAAGTACAAGGGTCTATCAGACCATTTTGCCTTATCTTAATATCTTTTTTCCTTTACAAATATTTAAGTGTAATCCTATTCCTGTCACTCTATCAACGATGCTGAATTGATTTTTTTAATATTTAAAATTTTAGACGAGTTTTTCTAATTCAAAAAAACTACTTATTTTCTTTAATCTTTTTTATTTTTCACATAAGTTATCCAAGTCAAAACAATATCCTTCTTCACGACTCTAAAATAATTTTTTTTAAAGCTACAGCAAATACAAATAGTTACTAGACTTTTTTTAAAAAAAATTGGGGTCTTGAAGAGGTGTTTGTTCTGGTTTGGATAAATTATGGAAAAAAATCTAGTAGAGATGAGATTTTTATTTCATTGAATAAGAAAATGACACATAATAAATATATTGTTTAAAAACAAAATAAAGAGAGGGTTGTTAGTTTTAAAGATATAAGTGAGCCAAAAAGGTAGATGAAGGGTATTTTTAGACCTTTTCCTTTAGTTCAAGGGTGTTTTTGACCCTTTTCTGTAACTTTTTTCGACAAAGGTAATGTTGTATTCCTTAGCATTAAAAGGCTATGCTGGCAACCGCCAAAAAATGTTCCCAGAAATTACACAAGGAAGGGTAAAAACAGAAGAAGCAAAAAAGACTAAATACTTACAAAGCACCTATAAAATCTACCAGCTGATCAGCTACTACTACACCTGTTTCTTTACACCAAAAGTATAATGTATTTATACAGTTTTCTTTGGATGCCTGAAAAGGAATAGTTATATCCTCATGACATCTATTGTTTCTTTAGTAATATCCTCATGACATCTATGGTTTCTTTCCTTCCAAACTGCCCACCATATACATGGTATTATCTTCCACCCTTCCTCCTCTTCTTATTCAACAGCTTACCAAATCTGCTGTATGCTCTGCCATTATCCACCTGGTCTATAATTTTGGATTCCAAAATGGAGATGTGTGGGTATTCGAACCTAACCAGATGAAAGTTCAATTCTCTCTTCACCAAAAGCGTCATACGAAAGAAATCCTATTCCTTTTATGACCTTTCCAATTTCTCTTTAGGACTATGATCATTTTCCTAACAGGTAGTTGATATAACTTAGTGTCTGGGGTTTTCTTTCTTTTTGTTTTTTGCATCTCTCTTCTCTTTACCTCCTTTTTATATAATTGTTGCATAATTGCTTTCACATCTGAACTAACTCCAAGGTTTAAAATGCAGCTCTGTGAACTGTCCTTCCAGAAAACTCACCATTTGAGGAATCCATACAATGAGAACTTACCAGTGAAGGTATAAGCCTGAGCCTTTATCCCTTGATCCTTTTGATCAATTTCAACTAGTTTAATTTTCACTTTAACTGCTCTGAGAATGTCATGTCCAATGATTGATTTAGACTCAACATACTAACAGGCAAGAATTTGTGTTTGTATTGAAGATTGCTGTAATTCCTCGATTGTCTTTTCACATGGATGCTATAATAAACATCCCTAAGATCCTGACTCGTCTGGCAGACCATTGGCTAGTTGCATTTCCCATCCCCACACATCTTTCTTTTTGGAAACAACCTTGGTTTTTGCATTTCAGTAAGACCATCTAGTTCCACCGGAACTTTGACTGCTTCTGGTAAGAACCAAAAATCTTTCGTCCACAGTAAAGATTTGAGTATCTTGAGTTTCTCAAAAAAAAGATTTGAGTATCTTGAGTTAGTAAAAAAAAAAGATTTGAGTATCTTGAGTTTGGGTCATCTGGATAAAAGAGATTATTTTCTCTCTCTCCCAAAGCTGATACTCTTTAGTGGGAAAAATTGTATATTTTGTTTTGGAAAACTGAAATATAAAGAAAAGAATTCTTTTAGAGAGAGGGAGTTAACTTAGCCAGATTGTCTTGACTTGACAATCAAAAGACCAGTTCCTTCGAATTTCACATCTAATTATGATGTTCGGTAAAGGCAAGCTTAAAGAAATCACCAAAAAACTTGGTTATTTAAGCAGTCAGGATTCTTGCTGAACTATATATATAACAGCATATTCTGCAGTGCTCACATTGCCAAGGTAGCTAGGTTTTTACTTTTAAGGCAAGGATTTTGGTTCAAGTTACTGCTAAAGTGCATTTCCAACATTACCCAAAAAGTGAACAATGGTCACAAGTGAGATAACATATCTTAGTGTGACCTTAATCAGAGTCTTCTTTTGAGCCTTTGAAGATAACAATCCGTAATTCATGAAAATATACTCCGCTTCTGTTCAATAAATTCTTTACTAAAATGTGATATCCTCCTCAACTTGCAATCAGTTTGGATTAAGGTTTGACTAACAGTTGAGGCATTGAGGCTGGTAAGCTAAATGGTTTAAATGTTGAAGGTTTCTTCTTTTTTGTCACTAAATTATTCTTAGTTTGTTGGCGATCAGTGTTGTCAAAGGCTTACGAGGCACAAAACATGTTGAGCGCTTCACTTAACAGGTGCTTCAGTGTCGCCATCAAGGTTCTAAGACATTCTTTTCTTTCGAAAGAGTAATTCTGAAGAGGCAACATCAAATAATTGATATTTCGTTTTATCGTAGTTATTTTTCAATTTCTTTGTCCATATATTTGTTATTCATGCTTAGAATTATTAGTCTGGGACGAACATGCAGATTTGTATTTTTTTTCTCCATTTGCGCCTCTCTTCATTAAAGCCTACACTTTATTTGCGATTTGTGTTTATAGCCCCTGCGGACTTTAGAATTTTTTTGCTCTTTTCGCCTTTGATAACACTGTTGGTGAATCAGTACTGATGAAAGCGTACCACAAGCTTCCCTTTTGTTGCATGATGAGGATTGTGCTTCACTCAACATTGCCTGTGCTAATGATTTTTGATGAGTGTGGTGAATCACGAAGGACAGAAATCTATGATAAATATATTTTTTCAAATATTAGACTGCCTTCCAGTAAGGATCAATCGCCAAAGGTCCTATTCTTGACATCTTGTGCAATGTGTTTCAGATTCTCTTGAACTGCAGGGTGCATTTAAGATCTTCCTTTTACTAAGATATTTAATTGGTGATTGATGCATATAGTATCTGAAATAGGAGCTCCTTAGTTGGTCTAGTTTGTTTTGTTTGGATTCTAAATTGGTCTACATGCTGTTGTTACTTCCAGTCACCGTTTTAATGTTGTATTTTGCTACTGTTGCAGATAAGCAGAGATTGTCAAGAATTAGAGCCCTCTGTTGGTGAGCAGTTGGCTTCTTTGCTATATCTTGAACCAGATAGTGAACTTATGGTACTTCTTTTACTAAAATTGAATGTTGTCCTCAATAAAGTTTTCATTCTCTAGATGGTAATGTTTCCATTCCTGAAGCTTTCGGAGTGCTTCCGTCTGTTACTTGTCTCGGTATAATATGTGCTAGAACAAATGACTAGTATAATTATGACGGTGCTTTTTGCAAGTAAAGATTGCATTAGATATCAATATTGACAATATGCATAAAACCGCTGCTGATATATACAATGGAACACTTGTTACTGCTTTCGTGGCTATCTCTGTGAAAGCACTATTTCTGCAGGAGCATGGTATAATTTCTACTTTTGGTTGAAGCTATTAGAAAAGTTTCTGGTTTTGGTTGTAAGAGTTTTTGATCCCATATTTTGTGCATTGAATTAGTCAATGCTGATTGACCATATTGAGCCTTGTGATAGTTAAATACAAGTATTTTGAAATTTCTCAGTGATAGGTGTTGTGCAAATACTTCTAATGGGGAATTGGGATTGAAAATTAATCCTCTGGTGTGTTGTCAGTCCTAACTGGCTATCTGTTCATCTAGTTAAAAATTCTTAGATTGTCTCATGTAGGTGATCGGTGAAATCATGAATGGTTTGATTAGATAGTTTCTAGTTTTAATGTCTTGAATTTTTTAGCATTATTCATTTGGATAATAAATGAGAGTATTTTGTCCTTGAAGGATTAATTCCTCTCAATTTATAAGGTGTGGTTTCACCTGCTTGTCAAATCCATCAAATCTTATCCCCAATTCCTGCCCAGCTTTATCACATTCATTTAAACCACTTAGAGACCTGTTCTGGTACTGCAGTTGATTTGCTTTGGTGTATGCACCAACAATGGTAACACCATGATGATTGCAGTTTATTGACTGACAAGGTTGATTGCTGATCATTGATTGTGTCGATGATACCTCCTACATACTCAGCCTGTTCGGACCTGAACTTATACTGGAATTTGTTTGGTTTTTTGTCTCACTACTAAGGCACTCACCATCCTCACATGGGTTGTCCAAGATTTCATTGGTCATCGTATAGGATAAGCATATCTGATACACTTGTTTCTTCTTTTCTCCGCCAAATTTTCCACAAAGCTCCATTGCTACCGGGTTAAATTTTATTTAGATCATGACATAGTGCAGTTTGGACATGTTTTAACACAGTTTCTGTTCTTCTTTGATTTGTAGCGGTGGTGAGTTGTCTATTCTTATTTTTATTGGTTTGATAATGACTCAGTTCTTTCCAATTACATGTCTCAAGTTCAGTCCAACGTGTCTGAGTCCTCAAACTCAAAATTTTGCTGCAATCTTCCCCTTCCCTTGTAATGTGCTGTTTGTCATTAAGCATCTGATGCTTGAATTATCCACAACGAGAAATGGGCATGGTAGTTATAGTAACTCTACAAACTATATCCTATTGCAGTTGGGATCAAGTAGACTGTATTCTAATGGGATAATAACTGCATTTCAGGCAATCTCACTTGCAGTAGAATCCAAGCGACAGGAAGAAAAGGCGAAGGGAGTGAACCCTGACAATGGGAAAGATAACCCAGATATTGTACCGTTTGAAGACAACGAAGAAGAGGAAGAGGAAGAGGAAGAAAGTGAGGACGAGGATGAAAGCTTTGATCAAGGTTTTGGACCAGCTGCGCTTGGTAGAGGAAGGGGCAGGGGAATTGCATGGCCTCCAATTATGCCTTTTGGACATGGGCCCAGGCCTCCTCCTGGGATGCGAGGCTTTCCTCCAGGCATGATGGGTGATGGGTTTTCTTATGGAGCTATGACACCTGAGGGTTTCCCAATGCCTGATCATTTTGGAATGGGTCCCCGACCTTTTGGTCCATATGGCCCACCATTTTCAAGTGATTTGATGTTTCATGGCCGCCCTCCAGCTGGTGGATTTGGGATGATGATGGGTCCCGGAAGGCCCCCTTTCATGGGCGGAATGGGTCCGGGAGCGACAGGCCCACCCAGAGCTGGCCGAGCAGTTGGAATGCATCCATCATTCGTTCCACCCTCATCTCAGCCTTCTCAATATCCTTATAGGGCAAAAAGAGAACAGCGGGCTCCAGTTAGTGACAGGAATGATAGATTTAGCTCAGATCAAGGTAAGGGTCAGGAAATGATGGGTTCAGGTGGACCAGATGGAGTACATATGCAAATAGGGAAATCTGAACACGATAACCAGTTTGGTGCTGGAAACAGCCAAAAAAATGAGGAAAGCGAAAGTGAGGATGAAGCACCAAGAAGATCAAGACATGGGGATGGAAAGAAGAAGAGGCGGGATGTTGATGAAGATGCTGCAACTGGCTCAGAAAAATAGGTGTCAGTAAATCAAATATAGAAGTCATCTTGTCTTTGCAGCTGTTTGTGACATGCTCTATGGGGGCAAATGCAACTAGCTTTTATGTAGAAACCCATCCACCAACCTGTTTTTGCAGATTTAGAAAGAGAAATTCAACTTGTATTCTTACTCTTATGTCACGATCCTGTCAGAGTATTCGGCCCGACTGAGAAATTAACAAGAGGTTTATAATATAAGTGCTGGTGTCTAATTTGTGTAACAATTAAATTTTACAGCCTTTTATTAGATAAATTTTGAGGAATATTCCTGTTGTTCGTTGGCTCAACTTTTCTTTTGTCATGCTGGCACATAGTCCCAACTTAGTGAAGCATGAAAAGTTGGTTGAAGCCTTGAAGGTCGTATCATGATTCATTAAAAGTTGATGAACTTACTTTGTCTATGAATTATTTTAGTTGCTGATATATGGAAAACATGTTTAGCAGGTGTACTTTTCCTTCTCAGCCTCTTCCTTTTAAGTTACCATGTATTTAGAAGGTGAAAATGATGAAAATGGTTCCGCAAGTTTGTCATTTATTATTTTGCTATGCATGACCTTAAGATTCTAGCTCATCTAACACAATTTTTACCGTATTTAATGGCTTAAAAGTTATTGTAGACAATAAAATTTGTGCTGAGAAAATAATAATCAAGATTGTAAAATATGACAACAATTATAGTATTTTATTTCAAATATATGAGCGTTACAATCTCTATTAATCCTCTGATCCGTTTTTCTGAATGTAAATTCAAGGAATTTGAGCTTGAGCTTTGAATTTGGTGAACTTGTTCTTGACTGGTATTTGGATTCAACATTCTTCGAACTTGATCTTAAGCCTTGATGAACTTGATCTTGAATTCAAGGGATTTTGAGCTTCTTCCTGAATCTTGTGGGCTTGATCTTGAGATGTTTCTTAAATTTGAGCACTTGAGTACTTGAATTCTTGAGAGAAATTTGTGGCATTTGAATTACGAGCTCTCTCTAACTTCTTGTTAGAATCTTGGTGTCTTTTTCGAATTATGAGAACCACTATTTATAGTTGTAGCATGGAGGATTTGTGATGAGGACAAACCTTCTCCGGCCAATCAGATTTAAGTGACGTGGCGGAGGAGTAGCGATGAAGACATGTTTCCTTCAATCATTTAAATTTGAGTGACATGTTGATATTTGATTGGTCGGAACATGTCACTTGCACAAATGTGACATGTTTTTATTGGCCTTTGCTTTAACTAGGCATGTCATGTCACTTTGACACGTGACATGATCTTATTGAGTTATTCGTTTGACTTGTCATGCCACATCATTTGACATGTAGAACAAAACTGGGTCTTTAGGATAGGATGACATCCTGGACAGTAAAGTAGGCTCATCATTTGTAACCCAAATCAATGAAATTTGAGTTTAATTAAATTCATATTTATTCAATTTTAAATAATTAATTCAATTATATTAATCCACAATATTTATTTGAATTAATATATTTTAAATTTAATATAATATGAATTATTTTATAAATTTATAATCAACAAATTTAAATATTTGCAGTTATACTATGTGATTAGACATTTTTAATGGAGTTCTCACTTCTCACCATCGATAAAAAATGGGGAGGTTTTGGAGTTAGGAATTTGAAAGCACAAAACTAAAGCCTTGTCATGAAATGACATTGGAGATTCAACTCTTTAATAAATTGACTTTGGAGGAAGGTATAATTCCCCTCACGGTTCTCGAATAGGAAAACAAATCTATTCAATGTTAGAATTGTTTCTTTCAGTTAGTTCATTATCAACTCGGAAACGAGAGATTAATTACTCCCTCTGTCCCTAATTACTTGTCCACTTTTCCTTTTTTAGTTGTTCCTAATTACTTGTCCATTTTGACAAATTAAGAAAGGACAATTTTTTTTACCTATTATACCCTCAATTAATTACTTTGAAAAAGCTTGAACTTTTTGAAAATCTTAAGTTTTGAATTCATCCACTTCATAATTAATAGGGGTAAAATGATAAACTCACTACATCAATAATTATTTTCTTAATAGGTGTGTCAATTCAAAAGTGTACAAGTAATTAGAGACAGAGGGAGTAGTAATTACATTTGGGGAAGATACATAGAAAGAGTAATTACCCCACCTCAAAGACCAATACTGGGAGTGGTATGTCATCGTAAAAAAGAAAAGAGCAACATTTGCACAAGATCCAAAGTTTGGTGGGATTTTGATTTAAGAAGAAACTACAATAATTGAGAGATTGATAGGGGCAGTCACATGTTATTAACTTTGACAATATTACCTTCATTGGTGACATGGTGTATAGGACCCCGAGAGGCCGCTGTATCCACATTTAGGTTCACAGGGACCACAATCTCCCTATTGGCTTGAGCCAACACTTGAAAAGCAGCCTTAAACTCCGCATTAGTCACTTGCTCGGCCAAAGGGTCGATCGGAGCTTGAGGAGCTGGAGGAGGAGTTTCTCATTCCACGTTCTCTCTCACATTCCTTCTAGTATATGCCCTTCTAGTGGCCATATCCTGCAAATCATCAGATAAGGATTAGGAGAGAGAGACATTATAGAGTTGAACTCTATCGCACGACTTTAGAGTAATGAGAGAAGTGAAGTTTCCTAAACATCTTATAGCCTCTCATTCATAAATGTGGCGCGCTTCACACTCATGAACAAAACTCTACTCGACGTGGCTTATGAGACTTCCTAGGACCTTTTTAAATCCTGTGCTACCCAAAGTACACCCTAGACGTGACATGGCGTATAGGACCCTGAGAGGTCCTACACAAGCCACTTAGCATACATCATACAAGACAATAGAAAATCAAGAGATTTTAAAAGACAATTCATATCATAAGAGTTGACAAAAAGTAGCAAAAGTCTAACATAGTGTCAAAGCCATCTAGTACATCATGAGTGATTGGAACGTAACCCATGCATCACATATAATATGGAAAAGTAAAGACAATAAGCAATAAAGTGTTTGATTCTCAGAACATGAGGACTCGCCAATCTTCGAATCTACTAATGTGATCACTAGCCACGGGGAGGCGGTATAGGAGCGTCGGACCCTACATTAGTGAAAGAATGTGGACAAGAGTATGCGTTAGTACAAATAATGTACCAAGTATGATAGCAATACATAGATGATATGAAATCATGCTAAAAGGAATTTTCATGACATGTAATGACCAAGCTAAATCATGAGATAAAAAGGATTAGAAAACATAAATAATAAAACATGGTCAATGCAAGCTAACATCTTTAAAACATTCATGAGATATTTCTAGAAGTAACCTTAGTTCATTATTGTGGGAGATTTACCTTTACCGACATAGAGACCATGTGAGCTATAACATGGAATCCGGTGTCTACCCCACACCAATAAGGGGTGTCCTACTTGCCAAGGTAAGACCATGAACTTCTACCTTACGTGGATCCACTAGCTAATGTCTATCTAAGACAATCATCCTATGGGGGCACATAAGTATGGGATAGGGAGATTGCTACTAGAAACGTGACCTCAAGCTACGGGAAAACTTCCATCTCAATATCTTGTTGGCGCTAAGCATACATCCCACGGAATAGTAATTATTTTTAACTTTTCTTATCATTAAGAGGCATGGGTAATCACCGCTTGCCTTATTATCCATGGAAGTCACATCAAGACAATCCAAGCTAGGTTTCATTAGAATAACTCCTAAATCTCGATTCAAAGTTTAGTTGAGAAAACCTTTCAACTCTAAGAATCGTTTATGTGAGAAAACCCTTTCACAATCATGCTTTCATATGAATGAAATCCTTTCACAACAACAACAACATGGATGCATTATTCTCAAAGCAACTTAAATCATTTTTCATCAATTTCATAAAGAACATGCATATCTTCATAAATTCATCTTTAATAGCTCAAAAGCTTCTTCATGTGATAATAGTCTAGAAATCATGGATTTCACATGGGTTCATGGGAATTCAACTTAGAAACATGCAATTACTTCAATTCATGCATAAAAAGACATAAAATAATCAGTTAGATAATAACTGAAAAGAACCAATGAGATTGAGTAAAAATCCTAACTTCCATTGGAGATTCTACTTTGCAAAATTGGAGAATTTAGGAACCCTATTGAGGAAAGGACTCCATAGGTGAATACTATCATACCTTGATGCCAAAAGCTTGCAATCAATGGTGAAATTGGAGACTTGACTTGAAACCCTAGCCTTCTTCTTCAAGCGTTTAGAGAGAGAAATATTTGGGGAAGAACTTTGATCTACTTTTAGAATTTAGAAGAATGAGTTCAGTTGGGGAAATTTGGGAGTAAAAACATTTATATAGGGTCTCTAATAAAAGGTAAAACAACATAGTATTGTGTTAGAGTAATTAGGAAAAGACCAAAAATTTCCTTTAAAATAACTGTCGACCCTCACCAACGGCCTGACCTACGGTCCCACCATGGACCGTCCTGGTCGACCGTTAGTGGGTTCAGAGACCACCTACTTTGGACCCCCAACGACGGGACCCCATGTACGATCCGTGGGTCCACCTATGGGCCGTACACCTCATCCATGGGTTCCAAGTTTTAATCCTAATTTTTTTTTAAGTTTGGGACTCACCTACGAGACCTACCTAAGAATCGCGCATAGGACAATAGACCGTTTTGGTGAATCGTATGAAAGTACTGAAACTTTGACATTTATAGGAAACTTGATCTAGCCACCCACGGGACTACCAACGGACCGTGTGTCAGAACACGGGCCGTTGGTGGCTTAGTTGGTACTGGCACTAGATCCAGGAAACCTGAAATTTTTCCATCTTTTCAAATTCGAGGGGTTACAT
Source organism: Solanum lignicaule (assembly GCA_029582545.1). Classification (NCBI taxonomy): domain Eukaryota; kingdom Viridiplantae; phylum Streptophyta; class Magnoliopsida; order Solanales; family Solanaceae; genus Solanum; species Solanum lignicaule. The sequence continues at coordinate 17,882 of JAJOOF010063045.1, forward strand.
TATCTCCCCATTGGAAACATTTGTCCTCAAATGAGCTTCTAGACATTATAAGGAGGGTAGGAACTTAACCTAATAGCCCAACATGAATGCAATAACATAAATGCACATATTTGATGAGGAAACATTAACTCTAAGCTTAAGCATGTTAAAAACGTCATTTCATGAGGTCTATATGTAGTTCATACTCAAAGGCACATAAACATGAAGAAATCAATCAAGTTAACTCTCTTTTTCTCAAAATTTAAGCTTTTCATGAACATGCATAAATGAGAAAATCATGGGAATATCTAAGACATAGGACACCAAAAGAGTAAGCCACGAGGAACTAAATACCCCAAGTTAGAGTAGGAACGGAAGGAAAAAGATGAGGATACCATGACATCATATCAGCCTCGACCTCCCAAGTAGCACCCTCAACTAACTGGTTCCTCCAAAGAACCTTTATGGAAGCAACTTCCTTGTTTTTCAACTTCTTAACTTGTCGGTCTAGAATCTCAACCGGAACTTCTTCATAAGGAAGATTCCCCTTAACTCCCAAACCTTCTAAGAGAACTATGGATGTCGGATCTCCAACACATTTCTTCAACAAGGAGACATGGAAAACTGGATGCACCAATGCCAAGCATTAGGCAAATCGAGTTCATAAGCAACTTTGCCAATACGCCTCAAAATCTGATATTGGCCTACGTAACGGGGGCTAAGCTTCCCTTTCTTTCCAAACCTCATCACATTATTCATGGGTGATATTTTCAAGTAGACTCAATCATCTATATCAAAATCAAGATCTCTCCTTCTAATATCAGCATAGGACTTTTGTCGACTTTGAGCCGTTTTCAACCTTTCTCTAATGAGCTGAACTTTCTCCATAGCCCCATGTACCATTTAGGACCTATTAAGGCAACTTCACCCACTTCAAACCAACCTATAAGATATCTACACCTCCTACCATATAGAGCCTCAAATAGAGCCATACCAATGCTTGAGTGATAGCTATTATTATACGCAAATTCAATCAAAGGCAAGTGATCATCCCAATTACGCGTGAAGTCAATTACACATGCTCTCCACATATCCTCCAAAGTTTGGATTGTACCCTCCGATTTCCCATCGGTTTATGAAAGGTCGTACTAAGCTTCACACGTGTACCAAGACCCTTTTGGAAAGATTTCCAAACATGAAAAGTGATTTGGGTACCACAATCATAGATAATGGATAAAGACACTCCATGCAACCTAACCCTTTCTCTCAAGTACAACTTAGCATGGTACTCCGCCGAATAAGAGACCTTGACGGGAAAGAAATGATTCGATTTCGTCATTCGATCTACAATAACCCAAATCGAGTCATGTTGTCACCGGGTGCGAGGTAACCCAACAATGAAGTCCATATTCACATCTTCCCACTTCCAAGTAGGAATGCTAATATATTGAGATAAACCTCTCGGCTTTTGGTGCTCAACTTTCACTTGTTGACAATTAGGACACTTAGCCACAAATTCTGCAATGTCCTTCTTCATCCCAATCCACCAATAGGACACGTAGCCACAAATTCCGCAATATCCTTCTTCATCCCAATCCACCAATAGACCTCCCGCGAGTCACGTTACATCTTGGTAGCTCCCAGGTGAATGTAATATTGAGGTTCTGATAAGATTTTCCCTCTCAAGTCATTAACATTAGGAACACAGAAACGACCTTGATATCGAAGCACACCATCTCCCTCTTGGGAGAAAGCGTCTACAGACTTTTTAAGCACCGCTTCTTTCAATTCAACCAAAGTCGGATCAAGACCTTGCTTGAATTTCACATCATCCACAAAAGATGACTCTGAACCATTCTGAACCATAACACCACCTTTGGTAGAGTCAAATAACTTAACACCCAATCGGGCCAATCTATGAACATCTCGAACCAACTCCTTTTTACCATCCTCACTATGAGCAATACTACCCATCGATAACCGATTAAAATCATTCGCCACCACATTTGCTTTACCGGGGTGATAGAGAACACTCATGTCATAATCGTTTAATAACTCAAGACACCTCCTTTGGAGAAGATTTAGATCTTTCTATTTAAAAACATATTGCAAACTTTTGTGGTCAGTAAAATCATCTACATGAACACCGTATAAGTAATGCCTCCAAATCTTTAGGGCAAACACAACCTCCACTAGTTCAAGATCACGGGTAGGATAATTCTTTTCATGAATTTTAAGTTGTCTTGAGGCATAGGCAATGAATTTCCCAGTTTGCATAAGGACACTTCCCAACCCAATTCTTGAGGCATCACATCCACTAGTTCCTTCCGGTAAAGTTAATGCTGTAGTAGAAGTAAGTCTATCTTTCAATTCTTGGAAATATTTTTCACACTCTTTAGACCATATGAACTTAACCTTCTTTTGGGTCAATGTCGTCGACGGAAAGGCAATCAAAGAAAACCCCTCAACAAAGCTTCTATAGTAACCAACCAAACTCAAGAAACTTCGAATATCTGAAGGGGTTAGAGGTCTAGGCCAACTCTTGACCGCATCCATCTTTTTAGGATCTACCTTAAGACCTTTACAAGAAAAAATATGACCAAGAAAAGCCATGGACCTTAGCCAAAACTTGCATTTGCTAAACTTTGCAAAGAGTTGTTGGTCCTTGAGGACTTGCAGCACAATCCATAAATGATCTGTATGCTCGTATTCGCTCCTCCAATAGATCAATATATCATTAATGAACAGAATCACAAATATATCAAGGTATTGTCTAAACACTATATTCATCAAACCCATAAATGTGGCCAAAGCATTAGTCAAACCAAACGACGTCACAGAAACTCATAATGAGTATACTGAGTTTGAAAAGCCGTCTTCAGAATTTCATCTTCTTTCACCCTCAATTGGTGATAACCCGACCAAAGGTCGATCTTAGAGAAGTAATTTGCTTCTTGAAGTTGATCAAACAAATTATCTATCCTTGGAAGAGAGTATTTGTTTTTCACAGCAACCTTGTTCAAATGCCGATAGTCAATACATATACAGAGTGAACCATCTTTCTTCATAACAAACAAAAATGGATTGCCCCATGGAGAGATACTCGGTCGGATGAAACCCTTATCCAAAAAATCTTTTAATTGCTCCTTTAACTCCTTAAGTTTTGTCGGGGCCATACGATAAGGAGAAATAAAGATAGGTTGCGTATCTGGGAGAAGCTCAATAACGAAGTCTATTTACCTCTCGGGAAGAACACCTAGTAGATCATAGGGAAACACTTCCAGAAACTCATTAACAATGGGGATCGACTCAATGATGGGGGTTTCAGAATCTATATCCCTAACCTGAGCGAGATGGTATATGCAACCCTTAGAAATCATCTTTCTAGCTTTAAGACAAGAAACAAACTAGCTCTTAGGCATAAAACTTTCCCGTTTCCATTCTAGGATGTGTTCATTTGGAAATTGAAACTTGACTACTCGGGTTCTATAGTCAATAGAAGCATAACATGAATGCAACCAATCCATACCAAGGATAACATCAAAATCTAACATGTCAAGCTCTATAAAATCTACATCAGTAACTCTATGGTATAAGGAGACAACACACTTTCTATAGACCCTCTTAGTCACAATAGAATTACAAACATGAGTAGAGACAAAAACAGGTTCTAACAACACATCCGGAAGAATATCAAACCTAATAGCCATATATGGCGTCAGAAAAGACAAGGTAGCACCGGGTTCAAGTAAAGCATAAACATCAAGTTGGAAGACTTTAAATATATCAGTAACCACATGGGGAGAACCCTCTTGCTCATGCCGAGTCTGAAGTGCATAGAATCAGTTTTTCTTTGGAGCACTTGAACCCGAACTACTAGGTGGAGCTTGCCTACCTTCTCTTCCCTTAGCCATAAGCAATGGACAATCCCTTATTTTATCACCACTCTTACCATAACCAAAGCAACCCTCCATGCCGGCTAAGCATTTACCCTCATGCTTCCTTCCACACCTAGCACAAGTAGACAATGAAGATCCACTACCATTGCGTCGTTGAGGCTTAGGGTTAGACACCCTATCTTTGTTGAACTTAGGAGGAGCATTGGAGGAACCTTGATAGAAAAATCTTTGTCGAAATTTAGAACGACCATGTCCATCGGACCTTGAATGTGAGAAGTTACCATCACCAGTCCTTGCCTTCTTGTCTCCCTAGATATTCCATAGGTTGTGTGTGGTGGGTTTAGAGCTTGCGTGATCAACTTCGAGGTATGCTTCACTTTATTTTCTTGATTGGGCTTTTAGATAATGTATAGTATAGATTGCATGTGATTTAGGATTGTATTTGCCTTGTAGTAGTTCCCTTTATGTTCATTCTATCTTTTCTTTATTCCATGGGAGCTTTGGGCCTTTCGTGGGAGTTGAGATCCTTAGTTTAGGCTTGTAGCCTTTCTTGTGGTATAAATTAGCATGTTTATCCTTGTTAGGTTTGATGGTTATGGACTTGGGCTAGGGTTGAGCATTATATGCCTTAGACTGTGTTTGATCACCCATGTAGTGGTGAATTTCTCCCTCTAGGGATTGTATTGGTTTGTTCATCTTGTCATGGTGCTTAAAACTTTGGTGGCTCATCATAGTCGTAGATTGGCACTAGGGTTGCTCAGTCATGGACTAGAGTTGTATGATTAGGGTAAGGCGTCGTCCCTTTGAGTTTTTCTCCCCTTTTGATTGATTCAGAAGCTTTCCTTAGTCCCTTTGCTTGTTGTTTAACGGTAGTCTATGATCCTTTGACTATATCCCAGGTCGTGTTTGAGGACAATGTGGATCCCAGGTTAGTACTCTCCTTCTTGGTAGTGTGGTTTGATTGGACTTATTTTTATTTGATTGATAGTGCCTTGTTTGAATACTGGTGATGACATGTATTGCCTTGGTAGCTCATTCTCACGTGTTTTATGGTACGATCTTGGTTCATGCATTGGCTCATCATTATCATTCATGGAGAAATAATGTTTTCACTAGGCTTTTATTCTTAACTAGATTTAATGCGAGTCGTACCACCTCGATCACTAGATTTACTAATTTTGAGACTTATGAGGTATCGTTGACGTGCTCCTTTTCTATATGGGACATTGGAGGCATCTGGTATGTGCTCCATTTTTACTTGACTAGCCAGTGCGTTGATAACACACAAATTACCCTTACAACAAGTTTGAAGATTAAACGGTATTCGTCAATAATAATACCCAACTAACACTATGTTTGGATCATTGTCATTTGTTGTTTTGTATTGTATTGTTACCATATATACAATGTTTGTTTTGATTGTTACTTAAAATATATTGTATTGTATTGTTAACTTTCGTTGTTCTGTAACAATGAAAACCCCCATTTTATGGAACAATAGATTTGGTGTGTTCCCATTGTTACTTAATTTATTTTTCCAATCATATCCTTATTTAATATTTCATAATAGTATTTTACCATTTACCCTATATTATTTAATCCTAGTCAAACCTCCTGCCTAGTAACTACTGCGTTGCTTTGTTCCTACTAGGTTTGGTTCTTTGTCCTACCCTTTTTTAAGCATACGTTCTTCCTTTTTTAATACTTTTGTCTCTTTTAACATATTGCTTTATATGTTTTTTTTTTTTTTTGCAGTTTCTACATTATACAAATACAAAAGTGTAAATTAAAATTTATAGTTAACGACTTAGAGTTAACAATTGGTGAACAAATAAATATATTAATTGGCTAGTTCATACAAAGCAATATCTTCTTACCTTTTCATCATTTTTTAATTTTTTTAATTAATGCAGTACGTGATAATTTTTAGAATTGAATATTTAAAATTTTAATTTTATCAATTTTTAATCAAATCAATCTAGTTACAAACGTGATAATAATGTTTGATAATATAATTATAATTGATGATAAATTTTATGTTATTTTCATATGACATAAAAATTTATGCATGATAGTATTGTTATTTTATTAGTAATTATTGATAAATTTAGTATTTATAATAATAAGGGACATTTTAGTAAATATATAAATTACAATACAATATGATACAGTCAAACCAAACAATAAAAATGTTATTAAACAACAACAAACAATGCAATCCAATCAAGCATTGTATCTACCATACAATACAACACAACACAATACAATACAATACATTATGAAACAACGAGTAACAATGATCCAGACAGAGTGTAAGAGTCGGAGTTGAATCCCATAGGGAACAATTTGCCGGCAATCGAAAAGACAAAGGATGAATAGCTATGAGTTCGAACCTAAACACATAATTTACAAAACTATCAAATTAAGAACGATTTTCAAACTAAACAAAGGATTTGGGCAAATACAATATCAAGCAAGGGATAATAGGGATTTTGTTAAATCAACTAAATACTCATTTAACGATCCATTTCCATCTCAACACATGAAACTCAATCAAAGGTAGGCTAGATCATCATCAATTAACACTTATCTCTTGTTGGTCTCAAAGTGCTTTCTCAAGAAATCTCCTTTCGGTTCAATCGTATTCAACAACAATACAATCCAATACCTTAATCTAAACCCCTAGTTTTAGCAAGTTTATCATTCAACAAAGCAAACCTAAATTACCTCCTTCTGGTCTCAAATTTAGGAATCAAAGCCAAAAGTGAATATTAACATAATTCTCCACTTCATGGATTCTCTTTCAAGTAACTCAAAAAAATTAAGTAGATTTGAGATTGAATGCTTGAAAAAAATAAGTACATTTGTATGTGATTCCATGCATTCACGAATCCCCTAAAGCAAGCCAAAATAACCTTGAAAAGATCCTCAAATGATTGGAAATCCACCACTCATCAACACTCCAATTTAGAAGCTTTACTTGTCCTCAATTAAGAAAATAAAAAACACAAGAGACTCTTATTTCAACACACACCAAAAATCAATTTCACCTTTTTCCAATCAAGCACAAAGGAAATGACTTTGATTGGTACTAACAAATAGTCCACATGCAATATTTCTCACAAAATAACTCCTCTCATTCTCATGACTCATTTTCAAGAACCAAGAATCATTAAGTAACAACAACTCAACCTCTATAAGTCACTCAACTCGATAGTTCTTTTTCATGCTCACATGACACAATTAGGAATTTTCAAAATCACCCATTTATCAACTTACATTCCCTCATAAGGAAAGTAATGTCCCAACACACTCACAAAGTAATTACATGACAAGGGACAAAAATGTAAACTCTCACACTCACAAAAAAAATCTCATGAACACAAATGCCACACCATAGGCTTGCCGATATTTTCAATCAAAATTGGCTAAACTTCATTCAATTGGAAATCTGAAAGGACCTTGTTAAACTTGTAATGTAGGCTTAGGGAATGTTAGGATATCATTTAGGTATAAGTGACCATACCCTCCTTGAACTCTACACAGTACCTCATCATTCACCAAATTTTCCACTTTTCTTCATTTTTCAAATCAATGCACATTTCACAATCCATTCTTATTTCCACTCTAGTTTTCCCACATGCATCCATTTTTCAAAATTTGGAGGATTCAAGACTCATTATTCACTTTTTTTTTTCATAACTTTTTTCTTTCTTTGTCACCTTTTCCTCCATTCTCAAACCTTTTTATTATCAAGCCCCCTCATGTGGTAAGCATCTCATCTATGAGTTTTCCATAACACCCCCAACTTAGGATTTTAGCCTAACTTTCACAATTCTCAAGTTCAAGGAAGGAAGGATTCAAAAGAGGGTTACATTTTCAAAAAGGACAAGGATTGTAATGTAGTTGACAATAAAAAGGATAAGGCTCAAAGGAGCAAATAAGGTATATTTAGTTCAAAGGTGGGATTTTTAGGCCAACTAGACTTCAAGAATGTCAAAGAAAGTCCAAGATCATTTCTCCAACCAAACTCAATCAAGACCATCTGGGCAAGTTCTAGGTGACAAAAGCGAACACTTTTCACATGCAAAACTATGTTCTTGGTACCAACCAAGCCACAACCTCCCAAAAAGATGACGATTTTCCCTTGTGAAAGTTGTCAACCAATCCATCATTTAGAAACCACATGCATCTATTCACGGTCAACTACTCAAACTTCACCACATCTAACACCAACCAAACATTCATAAGCAATCGACGATTCACCCTTAAGAAAGTCATCACTCTATCCATCATCGGGAATCGTCAATCCATATAATAATATTTAAAATAATAAAAAAAAAGATACAAAGTACAAGAAATGAAATAAAACAAACTAACCCTACATAATAATCAAAAAGCTTGATAAGGGCACATTATCCACAAATCAAAATAAAAACAGGCCCGAAAAAGGCATATTCAGATGCAAAACTAATCTAAACTAAGCCCAACAAAGGAGGCAGCCCAACTGAAAAATGTAATTATGTCCTCACAATACCACAATCAAAAGAGAATATGAGGGACTCCGTGTAAAGATCATCACTCTTTAGGGGAGCTATCTGGGTCTTAAAGGACATAATCATCAACCTTCTCTCCCGACCAACAGACTTTCCAAAGTGTACTCATCATCTTGTTCAAGAACTTGGTTTTCTTATTTTCATTTCTTTTCATCTTTTTCTGCCTCCTCGCCATTTTTGCTATTCTATCCTTGAGAATTTGTTGATCCAACACTAGAGTGCAAAAGGTAGAATTAACACCACCTGAGGCCGAAGATCTCTCTCGAGGCCTTGTAGGAAGACACGGAGTAAACTCCTGAACCTATAAGGGTATTCGAGTGTCCTAAACCTATATATGTCCTGCTAGATGGACTAGTAACGGTGGTTCCTTCCATAGCAACTCAGTTGGATAAGGGATAGAGTCTGAACCAGGTGAAGCAGTGTCATCAGTGAAGGTGCCAAATGTTGGATCTTGCTCATCAATCTTTCTTTTCTTCATTACATGCCTTGGACACTTCTTTTTCAGTGGATATATAGGGCTTTAGGAATCCTCATGTGGCTCCACTTCATCTGTTAGGAATACATAAGAAATCAAAGAAGGGTAAGAGAGACTCTTTGTACTTCCAAGACAAACTCCAGAATTTGTTGTGCAATAATCCGCCTAACATTAATAGGAATCCCCTCCACGATGGAACAAATATTAAGTGCCTAATCAAGAAAAACATCGGTCTTATTCATAAAAGCTATAACCCTGCTAGAAATGATGATAAGACAAGTCTTGGCATCAGTTGTGAACTATGAGAAGCCGATTCTTTAACACCCCAAAAATTTCTAAGTTAAGACTCGAACCATTCTTCATTTACTCGTAGGTTCATATCGGGTGATTCTTAAATTTCATATACGTGTAAAATTAAATTATTTAGTGTGAAAATGATTTTGGATATCAACTAAGGTCACTAGAAACTCCTAGCACAAAGTAGAGTTGAAAGTTTTCTTATCGATTAAGTTTTGATGTAAGATTTCACTTCGGTCAACTTCAAATGATCATATCTCTTAAAATATAAAGAGTTACGTGGCCAATAACCTATCAAATTAAAGGTATTTGAATCTTCTTTGCAACGCCACAAATTTCACAACAATCTGAGTTTTCAGTAAAAAGTTATGACCATTTTAGTAACCTGATACAGTGCTGTGACGAATTAGCCGACGGGAAAACATTAAAAAGGGTCGTTTTGTCTTTTTACCTCTAAGAAAACCCTAAACGAATTTCTTGACTAATTAAAGACCCAAAACAACCAGATTTTCATCTCTTAATCCATCATTCTCTTCTCTCTCAAACCCTAAGAAAAAAAATCAAACTAGAACACTCCATTCAAGATTCTTTCAATCTTTTTCAAGATTCTTCTTCAAGGTAAGTCATTCTCCAAGAATTTCATTCTTTCCAACTCAAATTCCTCCATAAAATTATGTATCACTAATGAAAATCATAATTCTTGTCCATAGAGTTTCAAGAAACTAATTCAAGAAATCTCAAGAAAGGTTTTCTTGATTTTTCTCCTTCAAGCTAGGGTTTCAAGGCTTCTAATCAAGTTCTTCTTCAAGATTCTTCAAGAACCTTGTTCTTCCATGTATGTAAGGCTATCATAGTGTTGGACTAGTTCGTCCTCACTCCCTAAATCTACTTTCAAATTAGTAAAAGAGTAATCTAGGATTCTATCCATAGATTTGAGTATTCTTGAGATAAGTTGATTTGAATTCTTGAGTTCCTGTTTCTTTTTGAAATTCTATTCCTAATTATTGAATTGCTATATGTTATGCATTAAAATTCTTGAGTTGATTTGTTCATGTCTATATTTCAGCATGAACTCTATGAATTGAGTATTTTTGAGAGGAGAAATATTGTTGAGTTATGAGTTTCGAGTTCTTGAGTCCTTGAGTTCTTGAGTCTTCAGTTCTGAGTACTGAATTTTCTTACTGCTATTGAGATCCCTGAGTTGAGTCGTTCATTTTCATAATTCCACATGAACCCTATGATTTGAGTTATAAATTTTGAAAAGTTATTTAAAGTCAACACTTGAGTTCTTAAACTGAGTTTTTGAGAAAGTAAAGATGAGTTTTGAGAAAAGAGTTTCTAAAACATGATTAGTATGACAATCGAGTATTCCATCAATGTATGAGCAGTATGGTATCTAGATATACCATCAATGTTTATGCAATATGACTTCCCGAGTCATCAATGATCATATTAAAATGTGATTTTGATATGTTTTTGAGATAGAGTTTTCAAGTATGAATTGAGTTATAGTATAAGGGGACTATGTATTCCCAGAGGTATCAATTTTTACACTGATAAAGGAGAAGCTGAGATTTCTAAATGAGATATGAGTTCAAAATATTTTTCAAGAGTAGTTACCTCTTTTAAGAGGGTAGTTTGAGAAATTATCTCAAACCAGAGGAAGAGAGATGTTTTTAAACATATGAGCATGAGTATATATTTTTGGGAGTAGTATTGAGCACCGATATGGGGACGAGTTCAGAAAACTCAAATTCCTCATAAACCATGTATGCCAACATGGGTAAAGGGTCATACTTTTTAGATGATTTCTTGTTGATTTTTAAGCATAGATTAGTGGATCCACTTAGTTGAGGTTGTTCTATACCCTGGCAAGGTATAAGACAGTTTTGGCAGCGTGGGCGAGACGCTGTATCATCACGTAGCTCATAGTGATGGTTGTCGGTTAGAAAATCTCCAAAATAGAATTAAAAGTGTATTTTTATTATATCACTTATTATGTTGAGTTTCAGAGGTGAGTAAGTTTTTTTGTTTAAAGTTTTAAACGATTTCATTCTTGTATTCCTTTATATTCAGTTGAGTTTATGTGTTATCTATTGCAGTCCTTTCATTCAATTATTTGTTATTCAGCTATATTACATACTTGTACATTCAATGTACTGATGTCATTTGACATGTATATTTTAAATTATGCAGATACAGGTACATGTTCTTAGGATCCTTAGCAAGAGTCCGTTGAGATCATTTGTCAGCTTTTGAGTAAGACCCCCTCGCTTCTTAATGACCCAAATTTTTATGAGTTGTTACTAGTAGTTCTCTTGAGGAGTCGTGGGTCTTGTCCCAACACTCATCCTTGTATACATTAGAGGCTTCACAGATAGACAGTTTTGGAGAGTCTTTCAATTTTGAGATATTTTATTTGAAACTTATGTTTCATATTCAGTATATTCAACAAAGTTTTAAGATTTAGTATAGTATTTTAAATGTTTCTATCAATTTGATGCTTATGTATGGTTGAGTTAGTCTTCCACTTGTAGTCAACCAGGATGATGGTTCTTTTGAGGACCAACAATGGTTCTCGAGTGCCGGCCACGTCCAGGGTGTAGGCTCTGGTCGTGACAAACTTGGTATCAGAGCACAAAGTTCAAGTGTCATAGGGTGTCTATGAAGCCAGGTCAAGTAGGATCTTATTTATGGTTGTGAGGTCCCCACTTGTATAAATGAGGAACTACAAACATTTAAGACAAAAATCCTTTCTTCCATACTCTAAATCTGTCAATAGAGTTGTGTCATAAGGAGCTTATTGAAAACTCGTGCCTTTCTCTGATTCATTCGACTATCCCCATACTGAAGGTAGTTGAAAAGCAAAGTCGGTTCAATATTAATGAGTTACTCTCAACAAAAGTCTTGAGAGAGTCATGAAACTATAGAGGGGCTTAAGAGAAGCCCATAAGTGAGCTTAAGTGTTGAGATTCAAGAGAATGCATTCTTATTCATATGATTCGTTCGTTCGAGCTAAAAGCGAGATGTATTCCCAGACTCTTTTCTCTAAACCTTGTTTCAGTTGAGACCCTTATGCGAAAGTGTATTTTGGAGCTTAGGTAGTATTTTCACCTGAAAAGATAGTATGAGTTATGAGATTATAAGCAGTAGTAGTAGTAAGAGTGCCCAAAGTTAGAAGAATGCATCCGGAGGTTCAGTAATCTAAGAAAGGGAGATAGTGATGAGGCAAGCTATGTTATTATAGTCATGCACCCAGTAGGTTATTAATGAGGAGTTTTCCCTTATGGGTAGACTAAGAAGTAATAATGTTGTATATAGTTCATGATAGAATGTAGAGGAATAGTTACTAGTTAGGATGAGTTAGAGTATACTTTAACTAGAAATGAGGTTATGATGATGTGCCATTGTGTTAGTAATGAGGAAGTGTAGGTGTTGAATAGAAGAGAATGAGTATTGATGAGGTGATAGCTCTAAGTTAGGCTTATGGTTTTTAAGGGAGAGACCATAATATTCAAAGGGTTATAGAACTAATTAGGCAATGGTGTATAGTGAATAAGTAAATAGTACTTAAGTCGTGAAATTGAATGTGACGATAATTTGTAAGTATGTAGACTGAGAGATAAAGATTGACTACTTGTCATGAGGTTTTAGTGGGTGAGTGTTTCAAATTTTTTATCTAGTAGTTGTAATTTGGTATGGTAAGCGAGCAATCATATTGATATCTGGGTTTAGTAATATATATTAAGCTTGAATTTGAGATGAGTGTCGTGACCAAAAGAATGGCAACATGAGGGTGATGATGTTAGTCTTGAGATTTGATCTGGTAGACTTGACATAGAGTAGGTGAGGAATTAAGATGTTAGCTACAATGAATATACATGGTACAAGTGAGAGATCCTAACTTTTAGATGTGGGCAGTGAAGTGTGGCTAAGTTATAAGACTAACAAGATCATTATGAGGTTTACCTGAGATTGTATGTTACAAGATGAGGTTCCAATTAAGTTAATGATTTTCCATGTGTGCCTAGATAGTATATTTGAGTTGTCATGTGGAATAGATGGATGTAAGCATTATTATTTTTCCTTAAGAGTTAGATGAAGCGGCCTTATAAGCCAATGAGAAGAGGTTAATAGAAGCATCCTAGAAAAAGGTCTTAGAAAGAGTCTTTGTACTGCTTATGGAGAGTTTCGTAGCCATTAGATAAGCCTTTTTGAATATTAAAGGGAATGTAGACCAGTTTAGAGATGAAGGAATAGATCCATAGCTTTCAAGTTTCAGCTTTAGACCTAAGGGGGAGATTATAAGATGAGAAACAAAGTCAAATGTTGAGGATGAAATAATGATGTCTTCCGAAAGAGTTTTTAGAGGTATATCGATCCATTCATACTCTTATGTATTCCTCAAAGTTAAGTTATTACAACATCATGTTGACGTTTCTAATATCAGAATTGTGTCTATGAGCGATGCTCATACACTTCAGAGAGTTTCACATCTTTGCTCAATTTCCAGAAGGATGGGTAAAGACTTTAGCCCATTAACCTTGAGCTTAATCCATAAAGTTGTGGACATCAGCCTCATGATATGAACCTATTCATATAAGCATTCATGTCGCATAGTATGTTCAGTCTAACAAGTTCATGATTTACTCTCAATGGCTAGCAACATAGTGTTATGTCATGCATATTCTTATATTAGAATTCTTGAATGAATCGTGCTTATGATATTTCTCCCTAAAGTCCTTTCAGTAATCCCTTTTAGTTTTGGAGAGTGGTGTTGTTGATAGTAGTTGTGTGATGATGGAGGAGAGGATTGTTATTTCTTATTGTGATAGTGATGGTGTGATTATTCCATCTAAGGTTATGAATGTGGAGGAAGAAGGAGATAGATTTATATAATGAGTACTAAGTCAGCTTTTTGGTGGTAATGCATGAAAGTTCAGTTAGTAGAGATGATCGAGGATGAGAAGTTCTTAGAAAGTGGGTTAGTAGGAGTCTATTGGGTGGTTAAGGTTCTAAGCTTGAATGTGGTGTAGTTAACATGTGACAATGCGTGATACATTAGGTGTTTCGTGATATGAGCTCAAGGTTAGCTGAATGTAGCGGTAAGGAGTAGTGTTCTTGGGATGAGATATCCTACAGAGTTATAGAACCTGAATCTTGTGATTTAGATAAGAATAATCACCCTATGTTAAGTACTTTGTGATTCTGAGTTATACTTGAATATAATAAGAGTAACCCCTTTCCATTCTCATACCAGCCATCATTCGAGGACGAATGATCCCAAGGGGGAGGTATTGTAATACCCCAAAACTTTCTAAGTAAGACTCAAACCATTCTTCATTTACTTGTAGGGTCATATCGGGTGATTCTTAAATTCCCCATATGTGTAAAAGTAAATTATTTAGTGTGAGAATAATTTTGGATATCAATTAGGGTCACTAGAAACTCATTGCACAAAGTAGAGTTGAAAGTTTCCTTATCGATTAAGTTTTGATGTAAGATTTTACTTCGGTCAACTTCAAACAATCATATCTCTTAGAATATAAAGAGGTACATGGCCCATAACCTATCAAATTAAAGTATTTGAATCTTCTTTGCAACACCACCAATTTCACAACAATCCGAGGTTTGAGTAGAAAGTTATGACCATTTTAGTAACCTGATACAATACTGTGATGAATTGACCGACAGGAAAACATTCAATGTACTGATGTCATTCGATCTGTATCTTTTAAATGATGCAGATACATGATCTTAGGATCCTCAACAAGAGTCCGTTGAGATCATTCGTCAGCTTTTGAGTAAGACCTCCTCACTTCTGGAGGACCCTAATTTTTATGAGTTGTTACTAGTAGTTCTCTTGAGGAGTCGCGGTTCTTGTCCCAACACACATCCTTGTATACATTAGAGGCTTCATAGATAGACAATTTTGGAGAGTCTTTCAGTTATTTTATTTGAAACTTATGTTTCATACTCTGTATATTCAACAAAGTTTTAAGATTTAGTAAATTGTTTTTAAATATTTCTATCAATTTGATGCTTATGTATGCTTGAGTTAGTCTTCCACTTGTAGTTAGCCAGGATGAGGGTTCTCTTGAGAACCAACAATGATTCTCGAGTGTCGGCTACGTATAGGGTGTAGGCTCGGGTCATGACAGATTTGGTGGTTGTTCTTAATTCACCTAGGCCTATCGCCCCATGCAAGTGTGTCACAAACCACTCTTTGCCTGCTTTCTTTTCCCTTGCCGTGTGAACTTCATTATCGCCATTGGGAAGACCATTGTAATTATTGATCCTTGTGGAGTCAAAAAGAACTTGTTTGCCCCATACCATAAATACCAAGTCATCAGAGAAGTCAGTTTCAGCGGCCTTGGCATAAAATTCTTGAACTACTATGTAGTTAGACTTGATAGGCTCATTCGCAAAACAAATAAATCTGTTTGCCTCTAATCGCCTATAGAAATCTGGCATGCGCTCTTGAATATTTTATAAGAGAAGACCCCTCTCCCTTGTGATATTATTTGTGAGGAGGCGTTCATGCAATTGATGGCATTAAGCGATAAAAATCGCTCAGAGTCAAATATGTCATCCCAAAAATATTTTCCCGCATGTTCCTCAACTTGGTTGACGTTGTCGGCCATTCTTTTGCAAATAAAGAACCTATAAAAGATGAAAACATGTCAAATGAGTGATAAGGCAAGTAAACCAATGTATTATTAAGTAATTAGGCCAAAGAAATGAGTGAAAAAAGGAGTCGAGGGAACAGGGGCGAAACTACTGTATTTGGTAGAAACTTCTACGAGTCAGACGACTCATCACGATCGCGAGATGGACCTATATAATCACGAGCGTCACATTTTCAATTAATCATGATCGCGGGATTAGGCATCGCGATCGTGGAATTTCAAAATTTAATACATTGCGATCACGAGATGAGACATCACGATCGCGTAGCACAATTTAGCCCAGAAAATCAAACTTCAATTTGGAATTTCATCGAACAAGTTGTGAGCAACATTTTCTTATGCCTTTTTCACATAAAATTAACAATCCAACACCCAAATTTTTAGATTACACTCAGGATGCAACATTAAATAACACCCCAAAAAAATTATTTTTTCAATGACAAATCATGATCACAATGCAAGGCGAGATTCAACCCTTTTCCAAACTACCTTCCAATTTCAAAACTAATAGAGAGAATGGGGAAAGATCATACCTTAAGTGAGGAGAAAAAACTTGAATGGAAATATTTCCACCAAATGACCTAAGCAATTTATTTTATAAGGGGGGGGGGGGGGTGTTTTTGAGACATTTTAAGGAGTTATTTGGTACAATGAACCTGATTAGAAACTACTACCTCTTTAATTTCACGCGAGTCATCACAGACGCGACCCCTCTCCTCAGGATCATGACAAGAAGTTGGTTTACCTTTCATGAATGCGGCACCAGACACACGCGATCAGATACATGATGTTTTAATGTATCGCGATCACGATTAGAGGCTCTCACGATCACAATGAGTAACTTGGTGCCATACTTGATGAAGCTACTGTCCATTTGGGCGATGGTAATGCAAAAAACGCGATCCACCTAATTTTTTAGGCACACATGGGCATCCAAAAATGGGCCAACTCTTATTTTTGAAGGTGTGTTTACCCCAAATTTCAATCGCAATCAATTTTATGCATTCAAATCTGTTCAAAATACCACCACAAAATTAGTTATTATGAGGGTCAATCAAAAACAAAAATCAACTCAAAACTACAAATCAAATACTACAATTTAAATTTATTTTCATACCGATGAGTTGCCTCTTATCAAGTGCACAATTTAATGTCATGGCGTGATGCTGGGTTAATTACCCTTTGTGTTTCCACTTCGAGACAATGAACCTTCTCCCAAACTTAAGATCATTTTCACTCCTAAGAGAATAGGGAGTACATGAGAGTATCAATAGTAGCGTTCGATCTATCCATTTTGAAAACTTGAATTTCTTACCCAACTTTGAATCATTCTCCCATTTTGGATCCTTGGGAAAGATTGAGAGAGTTACTAAACCCCTTGAACATTGCTTTTCATGATTGTTTGTCCTCAATTGTGTGACACCCTCGATTCCACATGAACTAAAGTTTTGATTTATGATTTTTTAGTTTTTTCTTGTGTAACACCTCGGACATAGAGAAATGGATAAAAAGGGCACACATGCAAGTCCACGAACCCAAAATGGACCATGGACCCTTCACGACATCCTAGAAGATCTGTTTAGGGGTCCATGGCCCGTATAGGGCATTGTGAATGACCATCCAAGTCTGCATGGGCAGAGGTCACCTAGGCGGAACCTTAGACGACCCGTGGTGACTTGGACGACCCGTCTAGGGGTCCGTACAAGCCTTCCATAAGTTTTTAAATTTTGTGTCAACTTCAAACGATCATATCACTCGTCACAAAATAAATTTGGTGACCCATGACCTATCAAATTTAAGTTGTTTGAGTCCTCTTTCCAACGCCATTAAATTTCCCTCATTGCGAGTTTGGAGTAAAAAGTTATGCCCATTTTAGTGAAGCACTATTGGGCAGGTGAATCTTCACGACTGGCTATACGGCCCGTGAAGCCTTAAATGGCTCGTGAATCCGTTCTTTTAAGTCACCTCATCAGTTTTTAAGTTAGAGTCATTGTGGTCTTTTTCCAAAGTGTTTGGTACCCAAATTGCATCGTTTTAAACCCTTTTTCAAGACCTATATAAGTGAATTAAGTCCTAAACTACCAATTTCAATACATTCTCCCAAATTCCGTAAACTTGACCAAATTCATCCTCTCCAAAAATTTTCTTTCTAGATCAAGGAAGAAGAAGAAGAAGCTAGGGTTCTTCAAGTTCAAGTCTCCTTTCTTCATCATTGCTTAGGACTTCAATCAAGGTATGTAAGGAGTTCATCTATGGTTCCAATCACCCATTGAGCCCCCAAAGTTTCTTCAATTCTCCAATTTGATTTCCCAAGATTTGATTAGATTTTCACTCAGTTCCTCACGAGGTCTATTTGTACGGATTCAATTGCTTTATTATGATCTTATTTTGATGACTTTGATTTAATTACATGATTTTCAACCAATTCCATGTGAACCCATGCATTAATCTATGAAATTTAACTATGAACCCTAATTTACATGAATTTATGAAGAAGCTTAAATATATAAAGATGTTTTTATGAAATTGATGAAAATGATTTAAGGATGCTTTGAGAGTGAAGTATCATTGTTGTTGTTGTGAAAGGATTTTCTCACATAAATAATTCATAAGGTCGAAAGGTCTTCTCACCTAAGATGAATAAAGATTTAAGAATCTATTTTAATTAAATTTAGCTTGGATTGATTACTTGATATGCCCTTCATGGATGATGGGGCAAGCGGTGATTACATGTCCTCTAATGACAAGACAAGTGGCGAATACCCATATCTCAAAAATGTTAAGATAAGTTAAGATTAATGAATATTCCGTGGGATTTATGCTTAGCATCGAGTGGAAAAGTGGAGATTACCCATGTCCCATAAACTATGTGCCACTATAGGTTTGTCTAGATAGACATTAGCTAGTGGATCCATGTAAGCTAGAAGTTCATGGTTTTTACCTTGGCAAGTGTGAACATCTCTTTTCGGTGTGGGGTAGACACCAGATTCCATGTTATAGCTCACATCATCTCTATTTTGGTTATAGGTTGATCTCCCACAATAATGAACTAAGGTTACTTCTAGAAGTATCTTAAAAGTGTTTTAAAGATGTTTAGTTTGCATTGACCATGATTATGATTTATGTTTTCTAACCCTTTTATCTTATGGTTTAACTTGGTCATTGTATGTCATCCTAAGTTCCTTTGTAGCATTATTGCATAAATCTTATGCACTGCTATCATACTTAGTACATACTATGTACTAATGCATACTCTTGCCTACATTGTTTCACTAATGTAGGGTTAGACGTTTCTATTCTGCATACTTATGGCTAGTGATGCCACATCGAACTATTGAAGATTGGCGAGTCCTCATTTTTCAAGGACTGAGACTCCTTATTGTTTTCATGTATTTTTATTTCAGATTTGTATTTGATGTACCCATTCTCTCTTTGATGTAATAGATGTCTATGTGACTATGTTAGACCTCCGCTACATTTTATCAACTCTTATGATTTGAAACTATCTTTTAAACTCTATTGTTCTCTATTATCTTGTATGATGTATGCTAAGTGACTTGTGTAGGGCCTCTTGGGTACCTATACGCCATGTCACGTCTAGAGTGTGCTTTGGGTCGTGACATCTTGCAACTCTAGTATCATGTTATTTATTCCAGCTTCTTGGATTGTTATTGGTTTGAGTTGGTTGCACAAGCTCAAGATATCTTCTATATCCACATTGATCCCTTCTTGTGTTTTCATATTGGCTTTCAACATTTCAATCCCAAACTTGAATTGAACCGTCTCATCACACCAAGCAAGGTGCAAGTCGTGAGACTCTTGTTCGCTCTTTCGGACAATTGGATAAGGCGGAGTTTTCATCCCTACGGTTGCTCTCACCTTATCTCTAAGTGTTGAAAGTCCAAACTCGAAGTTGAACATATCATAAGATCGAGTTAGATTCATTTTGTGAAGCCTTTTCTTTTCTTGGGAAAGAAGGATTAGGGCTCCCTTACCCTGAATGAGCTTTTCATCTGCCACACTAAGCCTAAATTGGCTTATCACATCCGTTAAACTACAAGCCCATTGGTAGGTATAGGGCATACCACTCCAAAATATATGAAGATCACAAAGAGCCATAGAAACAAAACAAAACAAAAAGGCCATCATTCACAATCTAGATAGAAACAAGTAAACTATAAATCCTAAATCAATTCAATACGCCTAATTGTTCCCCGTAAGCGGTACCATTTTTTATAATGCTCAAATTACCCTAAAAACAACTTCGAAGATTAAGCGATCGACATCAATAAAAATACCCAACTAAGAGTCGCAGTAGAATCCCATAGGAAACAATTTGTCGGTAATTGAAAAGAAAAAGGATAAATAGCTACGAGTTTAAACCTAAACACACAATTTACAAAATTATCAAATTAACAACATTTATCTAACTAAACAAAGGATTTGGGAAAAGACAATATCAAGCAAGGAATAATAGGGATTTTGGGAAATTCGGAACTCAATGCTCATTTAATGATTCATTGACATCTCAACACATGCAACTCAATCAAAGGTAGGCTAGATCATCATCAATTAACAATTATGTCCTTTCGATCTCATAGTGCTTTCTCATGAAAGCTCCTTTCGGTCTTAATCGTATTCAGCAACAATACAATCCAATACCTTAATCTAAACCCATTTTTATAGCAAGTTTAGCATTCAATAACGTAAACCTAAATTATCTCCTTTTGTTCTCAAATTTAGGAATCAAAGCCAAAAATGATTATTAAACTAATTTTCCACTTCACATATTCTTTCAAGCAACCCGCAAAGATTGGAAGCTAGATACAATTTTGCACTCTCAAATCATAGATTAAAGTATGAACATTATATTAAACCCTAGTCTTGAAAGCGTGGAATCACATACAAATGCATTAGAATGAATCTATTTCTAACACAAAATCTCAATCTCAATTACACAATTACACCTACAATTCTCGAAGTTGAAAGCAAGGAAATAAAGAAGGGAATAAGAAATTTTACTAATTAAAACACAATCTTCAAATCCACAAAACAATTGTAAGGCAACTTGCCTTCAAATCTTTACCCAAATTGAAATCTACAATATTTTCTTTCTAAGTCTAAGTAAGAAGATGAAATCCTCTCTAGGATTTTTTTCATACATTGGATGATATATGAACAATGACTGCCGATGAGTGTGAAAAGGGGTTTTCAGATTAATTTGATGAAATTCCCAATCTACCCAGGTGCCTGGCGTTTTACCCTTCGCGGTGGCAACAACTAACACATGTTGCCGTAATGAGTAGTGTTGTTGGGTCACGCGATCGCGACCTTTGACCACATGATTGCTAGATCAAAATTTCTTGTGCAACGCGATCGGGACCTCTACTTTATGTGGTCACAATAAGGCAACTTCTGCCAGTTCCACTTTCTTCCAATTGACCTCTTCTTGCTTCAATGCCACTTGGTTTCTTCAACTATCTTCTAAATCAACTCTCCATTTTATTTTCCTTTATATACTAAGAAAACCAAATCAAAAGCACCAATTCTGAACTAATGTGATAAACGCTCAAACTACACCTCGTCCAATACTAGGTTTAAGTGATCGTTATCTAGTATAAAATCCAAACGAAGAGTTGGGGTCGAACCCTAAGGGAGCGGTACAGTACTGAATTCAATTAAGAAGTAAAATTTGCGATTCTAATTGGTTATAGAAGTAGACATTATCGAAATAAAAAAAACTAAGTTAATTTCACTATATGGGTAATTAAAGTTTATTAATAAATTGCTGAATCTTTGTGGGTAGGCTAGACTATAGATGCAATAGCTTTCTCTCAAACAACTATTACGATTCAAGCGAGTTCTCTCAAACCTCGACAAACTTAACACTATAAACAACCCAAAACCTTAATTTATCTACTCTCTCGAGCTAGATAGGTAGAAATGAATTGAGAGTCACTCTCTCGAGCTGAACCCACAACAACCCACACACTACAATCATCAATCAATAATCTTGGTTTTAGAACCTCTCTCTCGAGCAAGCCCAAAACACAAAGCTAAAATTGTATTTGCAACTACAATTCATAAATTAATACTCAGCTATCAATTAAACACACATTAAAACAACATTTAAATTATTAAACAACACTACCTATAAGCTGATTAGACAAATAATTACATGATCACACCCCAAGAACTAGGGTTTTAGCCAAACATCATAAAAAGAAAGAAATCAATACCCACTACGTTCTCCATAATCTGGGTATTGTAATCCAAGTCTTTACAATGATCCAAAATGCTCAAAATAAAAAACCCCAATTTACATGAAAAACTCCTTCAACAAGGTTCTACAATGGAAAAATACTCAGAGAATTATTAAACTAGGGAGAAAATTAGAACTGGACCTTTCTGAACTCCTTTCGAAATTCAATTTATAGTTTCTCAAATTTTGGCTATCAGGACCATTAGACGAATTAAGTCGATCATCGCCGACCAGGTCGGCGACGTGCTAATCGCTCCATTCCATCATCGGTCTTCCTTGGCTCTGTATCCTCAAGGTTCTGTAACTTTAGGCGATGCAAGATGTGTCGCCAATCCGTTCAGAGGTTCGCTGAAGGTCCAAATCCATCGCCAATTTGGCTTCACCCCAGGGTTGGTAGTCTAGAACTTTAGGCAAGCTGAAGTGCAACTCGGTGAATTACTGAGTGGCTTTGACAGTTCTCAGCTTTTATTATCTTCAGCCTTTTTCATCTTTCTAGCTTCTTTTTGCCTGCTAAGGTCCTTTCCTTGCTCCTTTGCCTTAATTGCTGCAAATCAACACTTTCACATCAGTTTAGAGCATAAATTAGGCATTTGAGGACAATAAACTATGAAAACAAAGCCCTAAATGAGTCAAAATATAGGACTCATCAACACCCCCAACTTAAACTTTGGGATGTCCTCAAGTAAAACTCAAGATCAATCAGTTCAACAAGGATGTCTACAAACAGTGCTACTCAAGACCGAACATACATACACACAAGAGGTTCAAACTACACTTGCAATGTTCAATTGTGCATTCTAGGTTTCAAACTGTGACTAACCGTCATCAAATGGACTCAAGCTCACAATGCTTGCTTCAAATGCTCGTTCAAGCTCAACAAAAGCATTTAAATTCCCTCACACCAACAAAATGATTACATGCTCACACAAAGCTCATCAACTTTATGAATTTGGAATCAGAAACAACTCTCACTCTCTCATAAACAAATACATGCATGATCCTTCCCCATAAGCTTGCTCGTATTTTCCAATCAACATGATAATAAGCTCATTCAAGATCACAAAGGTCTTTTAAGGCTTATAACGGGGCTGAGGGTAATGGTATGATCATTTAGGTTTAGTGAATTTTTCCTTCATGAAGCATGGCCTGCATTTCATTCTTTCACCTTCTCGACAACACTTTTTGATTCTCAAAATTTACACCATATTCTTTTAAGCACAACTTATTGGATACCGTATTTTTTTTACTCATTTCACACACTTTATTTCAACAATATTTCTCGTTTCCAATCTTTTTCATCTTTCTTTCTTCTTCTCTTTTTTTTTTTTAATAAGGAGGGGTTCCATTTTTTCAGCAAGATCTTTCAAAAGTGGGGAATTTCTCAAACTTTTTGATTTACCTCCTTTTTCACCACACCCCCAACTTAGGATTTTGGCCTAAGTTGGCTATTTATAACAATCGATGCCTCATGAAGATTATAGGTGGGAAAGAAAAGGGGTCATTTTTGTTCAAGGTTCTTCCAAAGAAAGGATAAGTGCAAGTGGTGCCAAACTAGGTTAACACTCTCACAAGGTGGTCACAAAGAGGTATAATGGCAAAATTGGTTCACTCTTTACAAATTTGTGCCTAAGATCATCTCTATCATTCAGTCACATTAGCCAATTGAACCAACGGGGCAAGTTCTAGGTATAACCAAGCATGCATTTTAAGTCAACCTTACCACACATGGAATTCAACATAATTATCAAAACAAGACTTAACCATTTTTACAAACGTGCAATGATCATCACAAGAGTTCCCTTTAACAAATTGTATAGTCACAATGAGATGCTATGAGTTCACACATGACTTATGCAACTCAATTTATCTCATCGGATTTGCACAACATGTCGTTCAAACAAGAGCACTATTCAAGTCATTGGTATTGACCAAAACTGATACTCGAAATTGCAAAAGAACATCCACATTCACACATCAAGAGGTGGCAATTTTTAAAATTTGTTCAAAACCATTTGCGCATTAAAACCAATAGACCAAACTAGATCAATAACCTATATATATATAAGCACAAGATAATATCCATCATTCACAAAACCAAAAAACAACAATATTCACAAAAACAACCCAATAGAAGTGGGTATTGAAATACTTCACCTCGCCAATAAAAATAGCAGTTGTCCTTAAATGCAAAGAAACAATAACATAGTCTAAAAATATTAGAAATGGAGGCAAAAGAGTCATCCTTCCGGGCTAAGCCTGGGTGAAGTCTGCATGTCGCCTACTCCTTCTGTCTAGCATCCTGCCAGGCATCAGAGTTTGACTCCACAGCATCCTTGGCTCCACTAGAGCCCACCATAGACATCTCTCAACGTGATGCCTGCATATTAGTCTCAACCATATCATCCTTAAGATTTTTCAGATCATCATAAACAACCTGAACTCTAACACTCAGCTGCTCCTCATCTGTCTCTGCCTCGCACTCGACATCTGCATCTTCATCCCTAGCACCATTTATAGTCGTAGTAACCGGAGGAACCTCAGAACTGGTTGGAATATTGGGAATCTAAACTGTGTCGAACAACATTGACAAATCTGTGGACTTTAGCTCATCCAACCCAGGAGGCACACACATCAGCAGACTGAGCCAAATGGCCCATCTTATAAAATATGGCCTCGGTGAAAGGGGGTCGGGAGGCAGCAACACCAACAACAGAAGTAGTGGGAGGGGGTACAGTAGAAGAACTAGGCATATCAAAAGCAAAAGGGCTAGAGGTATATGTAGGCTCACTAGCCTGAGGGGGCATGATTGCCTCAATCAACAACATCTCAACATCAACAATCGGGGACGTATCTGCCGGTGCAGCTCTCCTCCTATCGGCCTTATTTTGCATGTACTCAGTCTCGATATGTCGGATGTCAGTAGAAGAGGTGGGGATCACCTTTACATCCATCTTTTCAACCATTAGAACACGGGACTGCCGACACAACTCGGTAATCAACACGTGGAAAGAAAGTGAGGTCTGTCTCTTCTTGACCCTCATGGACATCTCTTACTCGATCAGCAGCCCCAAAGTCAACCTCTGCTTGGATATGATGGAACCAAGACTTCGGGTGTCGGAGGATCGACTCATTATGCGAAGGCATGATGGTGCTGCTACTAAACCTAAACCAATACCGAGCGACTACATTCAGGCCCTTCTTCTCGAATAGTGCACCTGGCTCAATCTATCTCAGAGTAACATCGGAAATGAGGGGTGCCAACCAACCCTTTAGATCCTTAAGGGTCTTCTTCTTAATCGAATCTAGATAATCATGTATGAAATCCCGTGAGCACCCAAGTACAACATTTATGTCTGAGCTGTTGAACTTTACCTTCTTTCCCCGAACAACCACAAAGTCAGCTGGGTTGAAGGCACTTGCCTTCTTCTTCCCCTATCATACCCAACTCTCCGTATGCCGTATAGAACTCCCGGACCTAAGTAGGAATGTATGGGCCTCGAGGTTTAGTAAAAACCTCAAATCTGTAGAACCTCAGGGTGTTCCACACCTCGGGATTCTTTTTTTCCACATCATCGGTAGACAACCGTTTCTCTTCCAGAATCGTCCTCAAACCCTCGACCTTTAATCTATTGAGAGATTGGGGAGGAGGACCCTGAACTGGTGGGGCCTGTACTACTGTCTACTTTGGAGCTGGAACTGGAGGAGGTGTAGGAGGCACCAGAATCCTAGAGGGATCATTCATCGCCTTGGAGCGTAGCTCCACTCTCCTAGCATGTAGGAGCTGGTCATCTTCTGGCTTAGAAATGGACGCTGAAGAACTATCCTCAGACTGACCCTCACTGCCGGAGGGAGTGAGATATGTGGTATAGATACCCTCACTATCGGAGCTCTTCTCCGCAGGTGTCGGTTGCACAGGGCCCTTTTCCTTGCCCTTTCCCCCTTTTGGAGGAAGTTTAATCGTCGAGCTCCGAGAGGCAGCAACCTCCTCATTAATCACAATTCCACGTGCCCGCTTTTGGGGCAGTTGATTTCTACAAGCAACTTTAGGTCTAGTCGTTTCTACAACATAAAACAACAAACGTTAGATGAAATTTGAAGAAAAAGCAAAGTATGAAAAACTGCAAAGAAAGACTCGTCGAACCCCTTTGGCGAGCCAGGTCGGGTTCGCCGAAAGTTCCAAAATACAATTAATCAAAAGTAACAGCAGGTTGACCATATTTAGGGCCAATCGGGGGATCGCCGACACCATTTGGCAAACCAGTATTGGTTCGCCGAAAGTTACAGAATAAGTTCCGAAATATAGGGCGCAGAAGGGCGAACAGAAGTTACTTTCAGCGAGTGAACTCGACGAGCTCATGCATATCGCCAAAAGTTACATAACTCAGACTCACAGAATACAGAACTAAAAGGTGATCTAGGGGACGCTAGGAGAACCGCCGAACTATTCAGCGAGCTTGATGCAGCTCGCAAAATAGCCTAACTTGCCAGTTTTGTAGCTCGAACTTCAAAATCCAGCCCGTAGCCCACGAAATCAAAATTAAACAATCATTTAATGCAACTCAACCAAGAACCATGCCCACGAGGTACTCAGACTTCCCCTGATTTGGCCAAAATTGACCAATTGATGTCTTTTGCCCTTAAGAATGACATCATCCGCTCTATCATTGGGCAAAATTCGATAATTAGCACAATTCAGGGTTACTTTGACTTCACCTCGCTAGAGACACATCAATTTCAGTATATGGGTAATTGAAGTTTGTTAATAAATTGTTGAATCTATGTGGGTAGGCTAGACTATAGATGCAATAGCTTTCTCTCGAACAACTTACAATTTAAGAGAGTTCTCTCAAACCTCGACAAGCTTAAAACTATAAACAGCCCAAAACCTTAATTTATCTACTCTCTTGAGCTAGATAGGTAGGAATGAGTTAAGATTCACTCTCTCAAGCTGAACCCACAACAACACACACTACAATCATCAGTCGATAACCTTAGTTTTAGAACCTCTTTCTTGAGCAAGCCCAAAACACTAAGCTACATTTGTACTTGCAACTACAATCCATGAGTTAATACTCAATTATCAATTAAACCCACTTCAAAACAACAAGTAAATCATTTAACAATAATACCCATAAGCTAATTCAAGAAAATAATCACATGATCACACCCCAAGAACTGGGGTTTTAGCCAAACATCATAAAAAGAAATCAATACTAATCTCTCCATTCCATTGTCGATTTTCCTTGGCTCTTTATCCTCAAGAATCTGTAACTTTGGGCGATCCAGTTTTTTATCGCCGATCCATTCGGTGGTTTGCCAGAGGTCCAAATCCATCGCCAATTTGGCTTCTCCCCAGGGCTGGCGGTCTGGAACTTTTGGCGAGCTGAAGTGTCACTCGACGAGTCACTGAGTGGCTTTGGCGACTCTCAACTTTTTCTATCTTCAGTCTTTATAATCTTTTTCTCTCCGTTTTGCCCAGTAATGTCCTTTCCCTGCTCCTTTGCCTTCATTGCTGCAAATAAACACTTTAATATCAGTTTAGAGCATAAATTAGGCATTTGAGGACAACAAACTATGAAACCCAAGCCCTAAATGAGTAAATATCTAAGACTCATCAACACCCCCAACTTAAACATTTGCTTGTCCTCAAGTAAAACTCAAGATCAATCAATTCAGCAAGGATGTCTAAAAACAGTGCTACTTAAGACTCAACACACATGCATACAAGAGGTTCAAACTACACATGCAATGTTCAATTGTGCACTCTAAGTTTCAAATTTTGACTAACCATCATCAAATGGACTCAAGCTCACAGTGCTTGCTTCAAATGCAAGTTCAAGCTCAACAAAAGCATTAGAAGGCCCTCACACCAAAAAACGATTCCATGCTTCACACAAAGCTCATCAACTTTAAGAATTCAGAATCAGAAACAACTCTCACCCTCTCAAAACAAACACATGCAATGATCCTTCCCCATAGGCTTGCCCTTATTTTCCAATCAACATGATAATAAGCTCATTCAAGATCACAAAGGTCTTTCAAGGCTTGCAATGGGGTTGAGGGTAATGGTATGATCATTTAGGTTTAGTGACTTCTTCCTTCATGAAGCATGACCTGCATTTCATTCTTTCACCTTTTCTACAACACTTTTTTATTTTCAAAATCATCACCCTATTCTTTTAAGCACAACTTATTGAATACCCCATTTCTTTTTGCTCTTTGCACACTCTTTATTTCAACAATATTTCTCTTTTTCATCTCTCTTTCTTCTTCTCTTCTCTTTTTTTTTAATATATGGAGAGGTTCCATCTTTTTCAACAAGATCTTTCAAAGGGGGGAATTTCTCAAACTTCTTGATTTACCTCCTTTTTCACCATACCTCCAACTTAGGCTTTTGGCCTAAGTTGGATATTTATAATAATCAATGCCTCATGAAGATTATAGGTGGGAAAGAAAAAGGGTCATTTGTGTTCAAGGTTTTTCCAAAGAAAATGATAGGCTCAAGTGGTGCCAAGCTTGGTTCACACTCTTACAAGGTGGTCATAAAGATGTATAATTGCAATATTAGCTCACTCTTCACAAATTTCCTAAGATCATCTCTATCATTCACTCACATTAGCCAATTGGACCAACGGGGCAAGTTCTAGGTATAACCAAGCATGCATTTCAAGTCAACCTCACCACACACGACATTCAATACAAGCATCAAACAAGACATAACCATTTTCGCAAGCATGCAACGATCATCACAAGAGTTCCACTCAACAAATCACATAGTCACAATGAGATGCTACGAGTTCACATATGACTTATGTAACTCAATTCCCCTCATCGAATTTGCACACACATGCCGTTCAAACAAGAGCACTATTCAAGTCATAGGTGTTGGATCAAAACCGACACTCGAAATTGCAAAAGAATAGCTACATTCACACATCAAAAGGTGGCAATTTTTAAAATCTGTTCAAAAACATTTTCACATTAAAAACAATGGACCAAAATGGATAAAAAAAACCCAACTATATGTATATATATATATATATATATATAAACAAGCTAAGATCCATCATTCACAAAGTCAAAAACAACAATATTCACAAAAATAGCCCAATAGAGGTAGGTATGGAAATACCTCACCCCGCCAACAAAAATAGCAGTTGCCTGATAACGTCAGCGGCTCCATTCTTGATAATGTCCAAATATACTTCTTGAAAAGAAATATAAATGGTCGTATGCAATATATTTACCCAACTATTAGTCGGGGTCGATCCCACAGAGAATATGGAAGAATATTGTCAATAGAAAATATTTAACTCGATAGTCGTTATATAAAAACGGGGGGATTTAAATTGAAACAAAAATAGCTTTGAACTAAGTATTTATTTATATTCAGATTATTAGAAATAACTAGGAATGTGTTCCCCAAGATTTCATAAAATAGCAAGAATATCGTACTAGTGGTCTATTTCAATTTTTAGCATGCAAGGTTGGTAAGTTAGGTATCCCTAAGTGATTGGTCCTCCAAATAGGGAATTTCACCCCGCACCTTGGTTCGGCTATGTGTGTATACTTTGCTAACCCTTACCTTTACCTCAGAATAGACATCACATCAATGTATATCTTAGTTTTCACCCTCGCACCAATTGACATTAGACTATTAGATAACATCCACTAATTCTCAGTTGTTTAATTCTTTTAGAATTAACAATACATGCATAAAAATCATTCAAGAATCACTTTGTACTTAGATTTACTTTAATAATTCATCATGGTTCCCACAACCCTAGTTATGAAATTTAGCTACTCATTATCTCAAAAACACAATCAAAATTTATTAAAATAAATATTCTTGTGTTAATCATAAAAATTTAAGAACAATAGCTAAACTATCTTTTATTAATCACGAATACAAATAAATAATAAAGGAGAAGAAAGAATAAACCAAAATTCTCCCGCCTCCACAGCGGCTCTTCCAAAGTTCCTAAGCTAGAAAAAAATTTATATTGTGTATTGTTTCTTGGTTCTTGGCTCCACAAAGAATAATTTTTCATGCCCTATTTATAGATATAGAAACCCTAAATAAATTAATTGAGTTCAAGACAAATTAGGAAATTAAAACCCAATTAAATTGGGTTTTCCATTTTGTACGCGTAGAAATAAACTGCACCGTGCGCCTTATTTTGTTACTGCCGCCGCTATCAATCAATTAAGAGGGGCTTTAGCTGCTACCACGTGTACAACAAACATCAAATTTGATTTTTCTCAATTTCAGCCACCAAATTTTTTGATGGCTTATTAAGCCTTTTATTCAATAAATCAGAATAAGGTATGTACAAGGCACAAGGCCCAAACAAAACAATGCCAAAACAAAGCAAAAACTTGGATGGGTCTAAAAGACCTGATCCAATTCCTATCAAATCCCTTAAAGATAGGGTAAATGTCTCTTTTTGGAAAGTAACCAAATGAAGAAATTCTTCCTACTTAATGATTCTCTTCTGATTGTGATGAACTTCCCTCCATTGTTCTCCATGTTAAAGCTCGATCTGCCCTGGTAAGCTCTCTTCCATTGTACTTTTTTTTCTTGATTTATCTACTCTCTTACTTTTCCAAACATTTTCAACGTGTCTTAGCTCTAATTCTGTGATGAGGATCCAATCTGGTGCTATGATCTGCAACGTATTCAACTGTGATTGAAGCCTTTCAGCTGAGTTTACTCCTTCTCGACCTACACAACCCCGTCCCCCCTTCTTTTTTTGTGTATATTTGCTACCTGAGAATCTATGTAGCTTTTTGTACTCAGTTGTGTCTTCTTGACAAGATAAATAATTTGTTATGACACTTGTGAAAATGTGATGTTCCTTGCCCTTCAATGTCTTTATTACTGCTTGGTCTTGACTATTGTGAATCTTGTATAATTTCTAGTCTGACATAATCTCATTGTGGGATGATTGCGGTGTCTTGATTCTGAGTGTAGGAATTTGTGCTTTGTCTGCGTTTAATATCCTTCTTTCCTTCACTGGTAGTTCCTGGAAACAACTAAAATTGATGTTCTGCTTGTGATTCTATAACTATATTAGCTAATGAATCTGCCAAATTATTACCCTCTCTAAATATGTGTGTGGTCTTTGCTATAATCTTCTCCATTATCTCTCTGATCTCTTCCACTTTTTCTGTTATTTCCCATGGAACCCTCCAAGACTGCTGAATGATTTTCTTGAGACTGAGTGAATCAGTCTCGACAATCACATTATGCATTCTTCTATTAGAACACTCTCTAAGAGCTGTTAGGATGGCAACAGTTTCTGCTTCCATATTTGTTGCAATGTCAATACCTTTAACTTTGGCATATATCAGATCTCCTTTATCATCTCTAATACAAAATCCAAAAGAACTCCAACCAGGATTACCTCTGCATGCTCCATCAGTGTTACATTTTACATAGTGATCTTCAAAAGGTTTGCAAGTGACCCTTAAGCAGTGTATCTTTGGCTTGTATTTATTGAACCTTTGAATTATGTCTTGCCATGTCCATCTCATTTTCTTTATCCATGGAAATTGAGTATTTACCATCTGTCTTATCACTTCAATTGCCATTTCCACCATTCCTTCCCATCTGATGTTACTGCCATGTTTGATGGCATTCCTTCTCTTCTATAAAGTCCATAATATGGTCAGTCATTTCTGGAGACAGATTATGTAGCAATTTCTCCCTATCCCACCCCTCTTTTGTGCTGAACTCCTTCACTTCCACCTTCTCTTCCCTTGCATTTTCTTCTATATGGTACAAAGCTCCTTGTTTAGTCCAGTTGTCAAACCATAAACTAGAATTACCTGCCTTAATTTGCCACCATATTTCATGTTCTACTTCATCCCTTATTGGTTTCATTCTTCTCCAAACATGAGATGTCCTAGAGCAATAATAGGGTGATGCTGCTTACAATATTTATTCCACATAAATGATGCCCAGAAAGTGTTTATGGACGTTCTGAAATTCCACCATAATTTGGCAAACAGAGCCTTTGAAACATCATGTAGTGATCTCCATCTCAGTCCTCCTTCAATTCTTGGAGAACACATTTTGTCCCATCCCACCCAATGCTTATTCTTAGCACCAGTAGTGTTGGCCCCAAAGAACTTAGCAAAAATTCTATGCAATTGAGTAATGACATAAGCTGGTGGGTTCATGGTAGAGAGTACATAAATTGGCAATGATTCTAATACATTGGCTATTAGGACATATCTTCCTCCAAAAGAAAGTAACCTGTTCTGCCAGGAGCTTATTCTCTTCATCACCTTTTTAATCAAACTCTCAAAGTGAGATCTGTTCTTCCTTCCTAGATAGGTGAAAGGAAAGGATCCCTACTTAATACTTGTTATTCTCTTTATTTTCCTGCATTCATAAAGTGGCACTTTTTCATGCAAATATACAAAGCTCTTGTCTAGATTTATCATCTGTACTGACACTTGTTCATATTCTCTCAACACCTTTATCATTTTCTTCATTGAGTATGATTGTCCTGAACAGAACAATATAGTATCATCAGCATAACTCAAATGGTTAATCTCAGGTCTCCACTTTGGTAGTCCAAATCCTTTATACTTCTGATCCTTGAATAGGTGATTACGATTTTTGGCCAAGACCTCTGCTGTTATGATAAACAAAGCTGGAGAAAGTGGATCCCCTTGTTTTAATCCTTTTGAAGATTGAAAAAAACCAAAGGACTACCCATTCATAATCACTGAGTACCAATTGTTTGATATCAACCTTACCACCATGTCAATGATCCTTTCTGAAAATCCAAAACTCCTTAGCACCTTTGTGAGAAAAATCCATGACACTCTATCATATGCTTTAGCCATGTCCAATTTCACCACCACATTGTGTAGTTTGTTTCTACTATTTATATCCCTGATGATCTCCTGAGCTAGAAGCACATTCTCTGTGATGCTTCTCCCTTTCACAAAACCTGCTTGATTCTGGGATATAATAGTAGGTAGTACTTTTACTAATCTACCATGTAACAGTCTTGACATGATCTTGTTAATGAAAGTGCTAAGGCTTATTGGTCTCAAATCACCAAAACTATCCACCACCTCTTTTTTAGGAATAAGAACTAGATTAGTGTGTGTTATAAACCTAGGAAGCTCTTGACCACAAAAAAATGCTCTCACCATGTTGAGTATGTCCACTTTCACAATTTCCCAACAACTTTGAAAAAACTCTCCAGAGATTCCATCTGAACCACTTGCACTATCTCCATTTAATGCAAAAGCCACTTCTTTGATCTCCTCTTTAGTTGGTAGTCTTCACATCTCTTCATTCTGCTCTTCTGATATCATTTTAGGTATCTGGTCTAACATTGAAAAATCTGTAGGCACACTAGTCTCCTTAAATTGTTTCTTGAACACATTCACGGCCTCTTCCCCAATATTTTGTGTGGTGGTTATTGTATCTCCTTGCCTAGTCTTTATCACAGATATCTGCATCTTTCTCCTTCTCCCATTAACATATGCATGAAAAAACTTAGTGTTGTTATCACGCTCTTCAAACCATTTCATTCCTGCTTTTTGCTTCCAATACTCTTCCTCAATGTGCAGGTATCTTTTTAAGTCTGCCTTAACTTTCTTCAATCCAGTCCTATTTTCTTCTGATACATTGATTTCTAACTGAACTTCTTTGGCCCTTACTAAATCCTCCAATGTAACCACATGTTGAAAAATATTTCCAAAGGTTGTCCTACTCCATTGTACCAAAGCTAATTTCACCCATTTCATTTTGGTTTGTACAACTGTGAATGGTGAGCATGTTGCTTCCTTCTTCCAGATTTCCTCCACTGTTGTCTGAAAACTATTATGTCTTGTCCAGAAATTGAGGAATCTAAAAGGCTTATAAATTTGCTCCTGGCTTGTACTGCACGTAACATGGAGTGGGGAATGATCAAAACCCTCCCTGATCAGGTGTTGTACTTCTGTTTTCTGCAATTCATCCATAAAAGCATTATTCCCAAAGACTTTGTCCAGTCTTTTAAATATACAATCTTGCTCTATTCTGCCATTCCACCAAGTGTAACAACTTCCAGAGAATTTAATCTCATTTAAGGCACCAAAGCTTATGCATTGTACACAATCATCTACTTCTATTTGTGAGACAGGTAATCCTCCCAGCTTCTCTGATTCATCAGTAATGGTATTGAAATCTCCCCCTACCAGCCAAAGAAAATTTGTACTGTAAGACACCTCCTCAAGGTCATCCCACAATTCCAATCTCTCTAGGGAACTACATCTAGCATAAACTGATGTAATCTTGACTTGAGCATTGTTGTTCCTATGCTTGAAAGAGACAGTAATTTGCTGCACTGAGTCAATACAATACAGTTATTCCCATTCATCATACCAAAACAACCATATTTTGGAAGAACAATTAAATTTGGCATGTTGTTTCCCAAGTCTTCTCCTGTACTATCCATTTCTGAAGGGCTTTGAAAAGGCTCTAAGAGAGCAATGTATGAGTAGTGATGTTTTCTATTTAGATCCAGTAGTCTCTCAAAAGAATTTTGAGATTTTACTGATATGATATTCCAAAATAGAATTTTACTAATCATTGATCAAGAAGTAAAGGCTTGCTTCCTCTACTCTTTGTATTAATATAAGATATGCCCAAATGATTGTTCCTATGATTCCCATATCTTCCATTCAAATGACCTATTTGTCTTGGAGATAGATCTCCCTCTCTACTGATGCAATGTATGTTAGAATCCATGTTTTCTTCTTCTACTGTGTCTAACTTTTCTTGAATATCTTGTGGCTTCTTCTTATCAATCCTAGGTGTAATGAAACTATCTGCTTCTTTCCTTGACAAATCATCTTCTATCTCCAATTCCAGTGCATTTACCTTCCCCCTTTCCTTTTTCTTATCAGCCATTGACTTGTGTGCCTCCAATTGTGTGTCATTTGAGCATGTATCTTTGTCAATAAGATGTTTTGATCTATCAATTTGCTCCAATCCTATGTTGTCCTCTTTTAGGTGAAAATTAGAGGACCCTGTCTCACTTTCCCTTCTATTTTCTTCCTGTTGTGTTACTGCTTTATGTTGTATTGGTATAATTTTAATACCCTCCTCTGTATTTTGTGTAAAAGAATCTTGCTTATCAGCTTCCCCATCTAATGCCCTAAATTTATTTTTTGTAGTCACCTCTGCATTAACTTGTGAATTTCTTTCATGCCATACTTGTGTTGTCTTTTTGATCTGATTTTGATACCCCCTTTCGTACCCATACCTCTTTCTCTGTTCCCTGAAAACTCTCTCATCTGTTGTCCTTTATTTATCCACCTGCACTCCGTCACCATGTTCATGTTTTTTACCCTTATCACCTTTTCCATCAGCTTGGTCACCTTTTTCCCCCTTGTCATATTTGCTCTCTTGTTTCTATTCTTTCTCCTCTGTTTTCTCATCTTGTGGAAACAATTCTGGATGAATTACATAACTGTTATGCAATATTTTGGAACATAATCATAATTGATTGTCACCCATTTTTCCATTATTTCCCTTGTCTTTTTTCTCATTCCAATACTAATTATTTTTGGGAATTCTCCCAAAAAATCCACCTCTACCTTTACCCTTGCACAACTAGGTCTTGTTTTATTTTGAGTTGCCAAATCTACATGTAAAGGTCTTCCAACTGCTGCTGCCATAGAAAATATTATCTCCTTACAGAAAAAGTTCGGTGGTAATGATGGGAAAGAGATCCAGGCTATCGCAGTGGTTGTTTCCTCCTCTGGATCAAACAAGGGATCCCACTTTAGTGTTCTCATTGGATAGGACCAATGATTATGAATGATGTAAAATTGAGGCTTTGATAACAGTTTCACATAGTCCTCAAGTAGTGATGCCCTGATCAATACGTATATGTTAGTCAAAAGCCCTATGTTCACTTCCCCTTTTAGTTCACATTGTTTTGGGATTAATTTCCTCATATCCAATGTATCAGGCCATCCATAAGAAAATTTCCCAATCACTGTATATTGTAGGTCCTCGTTAATAATCATTTGTTGTACTTCATCCTCGTCCCATACTAGCTTAGGTTCACCATGCAAATACGTTAAAGGCTTAATCTGTAAGCTCTGATGTTGTGTTTTTGGTGCAACAAGAGTGTTTGTGTATGATATTTTATTTTCCTCTAATGATCCCTACGTCTGGCCAACCTCCCTGACGGAGGTTGGTCGGTGGCCATGGCGGCCATTGAACAAAAGTAGGCAAAATTAGGTTTTAGGCTTCTAGATTGTCGAAGGCTCTCTCATGTTGTCTGCTTGATTTCCTTCTATAATTTCTTGTTTTTAATTCATTTGTGCTCCAAATTTCTTCATCTTCACACCATTTTAATCCTACAAATAAAATACATAATTTAGCACAATCCATAAAAACCATGCTAAAAAGGGAAAATTAAAACATCAAATATGAGGCAAATACTGATTAAGTATATATAATTTTAGCTTCACATCATTGTCCTCAAATGCAAAGAAATAATAAGAATAGTCTAAACAGTAACAGAAACGGAGTAAACAGAATCATCTTATCAGGCTAAGCCTGAAGTGAAGTATGCATGTCTGAAACTCCATCTGTCGGGGCATCAATGTCCGGCTCAACAACATCCTTGGCTCCACTGGAGCCCACCATAGACGTAACTCTGAGCGATGCCTGCATAGCCGTCTCCACCATGGCTCCCTCAAGATCTACCAAATCATCATATACAACCTCATCTCTAACACCCAACTGCTCCTCATTTGTCTCTGCCTCGGACTAAGCCTCAGCCTTATCAACCCTAGCAACATCTCCAGTCGTAGTAGCCGGAGGAACCTCAAAACTGGCTGAAATATCAGTGCTCGGCATCTCGAGAATATCCACCATCCTAAATAGCATCGAAAAATCCGTGGACTTTAGTTGGTCCATATCCTTCCTCATCCCAATAGCATCGGCCTTCAAGGCGATAACAACAACTGTAGCATCCTGGCTCTACTCACATGCCTCAACATTCACCGTTAGGGGATCCAATGCCAACTTGTGGCCCTCAATCAACGCTCGCTCCCTCATACGTTGGATGTCAGTAGAAGAGGTGGGGGTTACCTCCACATCCGTCTTCTCATTCATCAAAACACGGGCTCGTTGGCACAACTACGGTGATCAATGATATAAAGGGAGGTCTGACTCTGCTTGGCCCTCATGGCCATCTTTTTCTCAATGAGCAGACCCAAGTTCAACCTCTGCTGAGATATGATAGAGCCAAGACAAGCAGCCTTCGGGTGTTGGAGGATTGACTCATTCTGTGAATGGATGATGGTGTTGCTAATAAACTCGAACCAGTATCGAGCAGCTACATTCAGGTCCTTCTTTTCAATTTGTGCACCTGGCTCGATCCATCTCAGAGTAACATCAGAAATGAGGGGTGCCAACCAACCCTTTAGATCCTCTAGGGTCTTCTTCTTGACCAAGTCAGGGTAATCATGCATGATGTCCCGTGAACACCCGAGCACCTCATTTATCTCCGTACTGCTACACTTTACCTTCTTTCCCCAAACAACCACGAAGTCAATTGGATTGAACATGCTTGCCTTCTTTTTTCTTTTAGGGACTATCTCCCCATAAGCTGAGTAAAACTCCCAGACCCAAGTAGGAATGTAAGGGACTCGGGGTTTTGTAAATACTTCAAATTTGTAGAACTTCAAAGTGTTGCACACCTCAGGATATCTGTCCAACACACCGTCGGTAGACAAACGATTTTCTTCCAAAATGGTCCTCGAACCCTTGGCCTTTAGTCTGTTGAGTGACCGGGGAGGAGGACTGTGAACTGGTGGAGCCTGTACCACTGTCTGAGCTAGGGCTACAAGAAGAGGAGTAGGAGGCACAAAGATCCTAGACTGATCATTCATTGACTTGGAGCGTAGCTCCTCTCTCTTATCCTGCAGGAGCTAGTCATTTTCCGGATCAGAGATAGAAGTCGGAGAGCTGTCATCAGACTGACCTTCACTGCTAGAGGTAGTGAGGTGTGTGGCGTAGATCCCCTAACTATCGGAGCTCGCCTCCACAGGTGTCAACTCAACGGGCGCCTTGCCCTTGCCTTTACCTTCTTTTGGAGAGATTTTGGTAGTTGGGGACTGGAAGAAGCAACTTTCTCATTTATGATTATCCCTTGAGCCCTTTTTCGGTGAGGTTGATTTCTTCCTGCCACTTTGGGTCTATCCATATCTGTAACATAAAACAATACACGTTAGATGAAATTCTGAAAAGAATTTAACATTTGAAAACTGCACAAAATGGCTCGCCGAATCCCTTTGGCGAGCCATGTCGGGCTCGCCTAAAGTTCCAAAACAAAATTTCTCAAAATAAAAGCAGGTCGGTGATGTCCAGGTCCATTCGGCATACGCTGACACCTTTAGGCAAACTATAAGTAGCTCACTAAAAGTTACAAAACAATATCAGGAATTAGGGGCGCAAAAGGGCGATCAAAAAAGACTTTCAGCAAGTCACCGAGTGAACTCGGTGAGCTCAGGCATATCACCGAAAGTTACAGAACTTACACCATTAAAAGAGAGAAATAAAAGGCAATCAAGGGGGACTTAGATGAACCATCGAACCACTCGACGAGCTCGACCCAGCTCACCGAATATACCAACCTGTCAATTTTTTACCCCAACATTCAAAATCTAACCCGCAGGCCACAAAATCAAAATTAAACTATTGTTCTATGCAATTCAACTAAGACCCATAAGACCCAAGCCCACCAGGTACTAGGACTTCACCCTATTTGGCCAAAATTGGCCAATTGACATCGTTTGCCCTTAAGAATAACATCAACCGCTCCATCATCGGGCAAACTCAGAAAATTAGCACAATTTAGGGTTACTCATACTTCACCCCCACTAGATCCACAACAAATTCAACACAACCCACAAATTTCATCAATCATAGGCACGAGAATTTACTATCTAAGGCAAATTAAGCATAATTTCAACTAAATACGGGAAAACAAACCACCACACGCTAAACAAAACAACACTAAGCACAAATGATAACCACAAAATGATCATGCATTCGATTACAATCAATTTTTATAGAATGTTTCGGAAAACCAACCTTATATGCCCAAAATTTGTAAAGCTAGGCTAGCAATGAAATCCAAAAGTCCACCCTGAGCAAATGATCCCAAGTAAAAGTAAGAACAATAGTATGAGAACAAAAATATAAGTGATTGCAAGAGTACGGAAGTTGAAAAGTATGAAAATGAAGATATTTTAAATTCAAAACAGTTTGGCCTTTAAAAACTCTTCAGTGCGCTTGCAAGTCGGCAACCACAAATTACGTCGCCAACCCACTCGGCGATGCACTGAGTCTCCCTTTAGTTCGCCAAGTTTTACAAAATCCCCAACAAGCTGGGTGGTTCAAACGGCAGTCCTAGTCGGGCTCGCCGACCTGTTCGGCGAGTCGCTGATCGGACATTCTTCGAATTGGCCATGGTGTCACTCGGTAGTCCCCTTATTGGCCTTGGATTTAAATGAGTCGAGATTTGACCCATTTGTGTCTGCAGTTGTTTGATGGACAACGAGTGAGAAGTGATAGTCTGATTGAGAGTAGAGACGTCATCCTTCATTTCTTTCAACACTTTGTTCGACCCTTCCACTCTATTGAGAATGCGTGAGAGCATATCTTCAGAGTGGAAATTCTCAAGGTCAGCCTTTTGCTCTTTGGGCTTTTGACGCTCATGGGGAGGTATGTATCTCTCCTTGTCCCCATCTCCATCCTTCCAATTTGTACTATGATCACACCATTCTCTACCACGATCTCTTCAACAGTCATCACGCTTTCTATTCCAACCTTGATTCCCACCCTGCCTAAGATAGTTTGGACGGAAACCACCACCTTGATTTGCAAGAAAACTCACTTCCTCATTATATAGAGCCTCAAAATGTACCTCATCAGGGTTCACCCCGCTAACACCAACAACATTCACAACTCTATTACCACTACCCATTACATTCTTTGACAAAATATCCAATTGGGTCATCATTTTGACCATGTTTTGATCCCGCTCTTGATGTTTTTCAATTTGTTCCTTCGTCATCCTAAATGTCAAAGGAGACACTTGATCCTCCCTTGTATACCAAGCTCGATTGATTTTGGTCATGCCATCAAGCAAAGTACAAGCAATCTCAAATAGCTACTGCATGATACCTCCTTGAACAAGTTGATCAGTCACTCATTTGTTCAACGAATCTAGACTCTGATGGAAATACTGTAGCAAGACGTTGTTTGGGAGTCCGTGAGTCGGACATTGAAGTAGCAATTTCTAAAACTGTAGCCAAGTCTCGTGAATTGGCTCACCATCCAAGTGTTTGAAACCTTGGATATTATCTCTCAATGACATCATCCTCGAAGGAGGAAAGAACCTTGTGTAGAATGCTTCGTTCAATTCATCCCAAGTAGTAATGTAGTCCCTAGGTAAGTCAGTTAACCATTTGGTAGCCTCTCCCATCAACGAAAATGGGAACAATCTGAGTCGAACTGACTCCTAGGATATGTTCTTGAACGAGAAGGGACCACAAACGTCCACAAAATTTTGAATATGGTCATGGGGATCCTCATGAGCCAAGCTTCCAAATAACCCTTTCATTTGCAAAAGTTGCAGCATCGTGCTTGTCACGTGGAACACCATATTTCCCTCAACCTGAGGCAACCGGATAGCACCCACACCACCCAAATGTACCATATTTACCGGTACTTCATTGACATCGTACAAGTTACCGATCTCGTCATTTTGGCCCTGCTGGCTGGCGTTGCTTCCATTGACACTCATTTCGTCACCTGCTCAAAGTAAAATAAACAACACACAAAAAGGGTAAAACGGTTCAACTACAACACAATCAAATCACATACCAACTTCAAAAAGAGAACTTAATAACATCACTCCCTGGCAGCGGCAACATTTTTTGATAAATGCTCAGGCTACACCTCATCCAATACTAGGTGTAAGCGATCATTATCTAGTATAAAATCCAATGAAGAGTTGGGGTTGAACCCACTTGGAGCGGTACAGTACGAAATTCAGTTAAGAAGTAATAGTTGTGATTCTAATCTGTTATAGGAGTAAACATTGTGAAATCAAACAAAGTAAGTTAAAGGTTTGAGAACGAACATCATATAGGGTAAAACTGTTAATAAACAACTATGATAATCACGAAAATAGGGGAGTAGACAAGTAAGAAGGAATTCTCGGGGATATGATCGAATATAGGCTAATTTCACTATATGGGTAATTGAAGTTTATTAATAAATTGTTGAATCTCAGTAGGTAGGCTAGACTATAGATGCAATAGTTTTCTCTCTAACGACTATTACGATTCAAGCGAGTTCTCTCGAACTTCGACAAGCTTAAAACTATAAACAATCCAAAACCTTAATTTATCTACTCTCTCGAGCTAGATAGGTAGGAATGAGTTAAGATTCACTCTCTCGGGCTGAACCCACAACAACCCACACACTACAATAATCAATCGATAACATTTGTTTTAGAGCCTCTCTCTCGAGCAAGCCCAAAACACAAAGCTAAAATTGTAGTTGCAACTACAATTCATGAGTTAATACTCAATTATCAATTAAACCCACTTCAAAAAAAAGCAATAAATCATTAAACAACAATACCCATAAGCTAATTAAAGCAAATAATCACTTGATCACACCCCAAGAACTGGGGTTTTAGCCAAACATCATAAAAAGAAAGAAATCAATACCAATTACGTTGTCCATAATCTGGGTATTACAATCCAAGTCTTTACAATGATCCAAAATGCTCAAAATAAAAAACTCAACTCCAAATCTACTTGAAAATCTCCTTCAACAAGTTTCTACAATGGAGAAAATACTTAGAGAACCGCTAGACTCGGAAGAAAATTAGAACTGGGTCATTTTTTTGCTTTTTGAAATTCAATACAGTAAAACCTCTATAAATTAATAATCTCTAAAATAATATATTCCTCCTATTCTGACTTGGACCAATGGAAAAAATCACCAATTTTGATAATATAATAAGATAATATATTTCCAAAAGACCCCTATATAAATATATGGTCCCATTAATATCATAAATTAATAATTCTTTAAAAGTACAAATATATCTAAGATAATTTAGTGAAATATGATTCTATTGTGTTCTGTTTTTCTTAAAATTTAAATTTAGTTGAAGCTCATCTCTAACTTTTCTTATTGCATCCAAGAGCTCTGGTATTGTCTTTTCGAATTGCACCATAAAATTGTGAAGAGTTCTAGATGTGATTAGTGTTTTCTTACGCGTAAATGGTTCCAAATGTATAGTATCATCTTTAACTTCATCATCAACATTGCTTTTTCCGATGGTATCAATAATTTCTTCTAGACTTCTGAACATGTATCACTTTCACTCGGATAATCGAACAAATTATTTACATCCATTTAATTGTGGTAACCGAGATCATTAATCATTAACTCAAGTTCATGAATGCCATTTTCACGAGTGGGTTCATTTAAATTCTCTAAGATTGTATCATCCGAACGAATTTTACAGTGTCGAAAATAATTTTTATTGTGTCTTGCTGAACATTTGTTGTCCAAGCAGGGATTGCAAAATTGATAGCATCCAAAATATTAATCTTTGGTGGATCAGTTTGTCCCACTTCATAGCCTTCTAATATCATACGATAAAATTTGTTACGATAATACACCTTGAAAGCTCTTATTATCCCCGCGTCACAAGGTTGAATTTGGGATGTCATGTTGGGCGGCAAGAAAAAAAATTCAATATTTTGTAGTCCTTCAGTTTTTCTATTATGGGCTGGACAATTATCTACCATAAGCAAAACTCATCTACCATGCATTTTGTGGTCAAACCAATGAATATATGCATCAAAAAGCACACTTGTCATCCATGCTCTTTTGTTTGCACGATAGTGTCAATTCAATAAATATAATACATAAATTAGTAATATACAATGATTTTGATGTATTTGTTGTACTTTATGTATAATATTGTTTTATGTGAAATCAATAAACATGAGACAATGATTTTGATATAATCAAAATTAACCTTCATCAAATCTCAGACCATTCTTTAAATTAATAAATATTAATTTATCGATTAAATAATATCTCTATAAAATAATAAAATTTTATGGTTCCACCTATATTAATTTATAGAGGTTTTACTGTATATAGTTTCCCAAATTTTGGATTTCATGACCATTAGGCGAAGTAAGTCGAGCATCGCCGACCAGACCATCGACGCGCCAATCGCTCCATTCCATCGCCGAATTTCCTTGGCTCTTTATCCTCAAGGTTATGTAACTTTGGGCGATCTAGGTTTTTGTCACCGATCCATTCGGCGGTTCGCCGAAAGTCCAAATCCATCACCAATTTGGCTTCTCCCCAAGACTGGCAGTCTGGAACTTTAAGTGAGACGCCAATTGGCTTTGGCGACTCTCAGCTTATGCTATCTTCAGCCTTTTTCTTTATTTCGCTCCTTTATGCCCGATAATGTCCTTGCCTTGATCTTTTACCTTCATTGCTGCAAATTAACACTTTAACATCAGTTTAGAGCATAAATTGGGCATTTGAGGACAATAAACTATGAAAACCAAGCCCTAAATGAGTCAAAATCTAGGACTCATCATGCCCAAGCCATGACGACTCAAGCCAATAGGGAGGCTGTGGTTCCCGTGAACCCAAATGTGGGTATGACGACATCTAGAGTGAGGGACTTCACTAGAATGAATCCCCCAAATTTTCATGGTTCTAACGTTGAGGAAGATCCTCAAGAGTTCATTCATGAGGTTTACAAGGTATTGATGATTATGGGAGTGACGTCAGTGGAAAAGGCAGAGTTAGCCGCTTATCAACTTAAGGGTGTTGCTCAAATATGGTTCAACC
This sequence comes from Solanum lignicaule, assembly GCA_029582545.1. Classification (NCBI taxonomy): domain Eukaryota; kingdom Viridiplantae; phylum Streptophyta; class Magnoliopsida; order Solanales; family Solanaceae; genus Solanum; species Solanum lignicaule. The sequence goes on from JAJOOF010063045.1 coordinate 61,985, forward strand.
AATGGAAATAGGGGAGATCGGAAGATGTGGGTCCTCTCGATTGGGAAAAGTTCAAAGTTGTTTTCCTTGATAGGTTCTTTCCCCTTGAGATGAGGGAGGCAAAGGTGCTTGAATTCATTAATCTTCGTCAAGGAAGTATGTGTGTGAAAGGATATGCTTTGAAGTTCACACAATTGTCTAGATATGCTCCTACTATGATTTTTGATCCTAGGGCAAGATTGAGTAAGTTTATTTCGGGTATGTCTGAGATGGTGGTTCAAGAATGTCCTACTTTTATGTTTGTCAATGCTATGGACATTTCTCGTCTCATAGTTCATGCTCAACAAATCGAAGAGGAGAAACTTAAGGAACAGTCTAGGGAGACAAAGAGGTCTAAAACCGGTAATGGTAATTTCTCGCATTTAAGTTCTGATGGGCATGGTCATTCTAAGTTTCGACAAAAGTTTCTCAGTCAAGGCTCCTCCAACGCTCCTCCTAAGTTCAACAAATATAGGGTGTCTAACCTTAAGCCTCAAAGAGGAAATGGTAGTGGGTCTTTATTTCCTACTTGTGCTAAGTGTGGAAGGAAGCCTGAGGGTAAATGTCTAGCCGGCTCCAATGCTTACTTTGGTTGTGGTAAGATGGACCACAAGATAAGTGATTTCCCTTTAGTATCTAAGAATGTGGGAGATAGTTGTAGACGAGCTAAACCTAATACTTCATCTGGTCATAGTGGTTCAGGTTCAAATGGTCCCAAGAAAATATATTTTATGCACTTCAGACTCGTGGTGAACAAGAGAGTTCTCCCGATGTGGTTACTGGTACTTGATGTTTATGCTTTACTTGATCCCGGTGCTACCTTGCATTTTGTGACTCTATATGTGGCTGTGAGGTTTGATGTTCTTCCAGATGTGTTGTTAAATCTTTTTCTGTTTCTACTCCTGTTGGTGATTCTATAGGGGCTAAGAGAGTCTATGGAAAGTGTCCCGTTTCCTTGTCCCATAGAGTTCTTGTTGATTTAGTAGAGATTGATATGCTAAATATTGAAGTTATCCTTGATATGGATTGACTGCACTCATGTTATGCTTCTATTGATTGTAAAACTCTTGTAGTCAAGTTTCAGTTTCCAAATGAGCATGTCCTAGAATGGGAAGGGGGAAATTCTATGCCTAAGGATCAGTTTGTCTCTTACCTTAAAGCTATGAAGATGATTGCTAAGGGTTGAATATACCATCTAGTTAGGGTGAGGGATGGTAGATTCGGAAACCCCTACTCTTGAGTCGGTCCCCGTTGTTAATGAGTTTCCGAAAGTGTTTCTAGATGATTTACCCATTATTTCTCCCAAAAGGGAAATAGACTTCAGTATTGACCTTCTCCCAGATACACAACCTATCTTTATTCCTCCTTACCGAATGACTCCGACAGAACTAGAAGAGTTGAAAGAGTAGTTGAAAGATTTGTTGGATAAGGGTTTCATCCGACCAAGTATATCTCCATGGGGTGCTCCAGTTTTGTTTGTGAGAAAGAAGAATGGTTCTCTCTATATGTGTATAGATTATTATCAGTTGAACAAGGTTACTATTAAGAATAAGTATCCTCTCCCAAGGATAGATGACTTGTTTGACCAACTTCAAGAGGCAATATACTTTTCCAAGATTGACCTACGGTCAGGTTATCACCAATTGAGGGTGAAAGAAGATGATATTCCGAAAAAGCTTTTAGAACCTGGTATGTTCACTTTGAGTTTTTGGTGATGTCTGTTGGTTTGACAAATGCTCCGGCCGCTTTCATGGATTAGATGAATAGGGTGTTTAGACAATACCTTGACATGTTTTTGATTATATTTATTAATGATATATTAATTTATTTGAGAAGTTAAGATGATCACATCAGCCATTTAAGGATTGTGTTGCAAATTCTTAAGGACCAACAACTTTTCGCGAAGTTTAGCAAATGTGAGTTTTGGTTAACATTTGTGGCGTTTCTTGGTCATATTTTTTCAAGTAAGGGTATTGTGGTAGATCCCAAGAAGACGGATGCGGTTAAGATTTGGCCTAGACCTCTATCCCCTTCAGATATTAGAAGTTTCTTGGATTTGGTTAGCTACTACAGAAGGTTTGTTGAGGGTTTTTCTTCTATTGCTTCTCCATTGACATCATTTACCCAAAAGAAAGCTAAGTCCATATGGTCCAAATCATGTGAAAAGAGCTCTCAGGAATTGAAGGATAGACTTACTTCCTCTTCAGTGTTTATTTTACCGAAAGAGACTGATGGCTTTGTGGTTTATTGTGATGCCTCAAAATTAGTCTAGGATGTGTACTTATGCAAAATGGGAAATTTATTGCCTAAGCTTCAAGGTAACTTAAGATTCATGAGAAGAATTATCCTACCCATGACCTTGAACTAGTGGCAGTTGTATTTTCCTTAAAGATTTGGAGACATTATTTTTATGGTGTGATGTCAATGTTTTTACTGACCACAAGAGTTTGCAATATATGTTCAATCATAAGGATCTAATTCTTCACCAAAGAAGATGGCTTGAGTTATTGAAGGATTATGATATGAGATTTCTCTATCACTCCGGAAAGGCGAACATAGTGGCGGATGCTCTTAGTCGACTATCTATGGGAAGTGTTTCTCATATTGAGGATGATAAAAATGAGTTGGTTCAATATGTTCATAGATTGGCCCGATTAGGTATTTAGTTAGTGGATTCTACCAAGAGTGGTATTATGGTTCAGGATCGTCTTTTGTGGCGGATGTGAAAGACAAGTAAGGTCTTGATCCAACTTTGGTGGAATTGAAGGAAGCAGTACTTAAAAAGTCCGTAGATGTTTTTTCCCAAGGGGGAGATGGAGTACTTAGATATCAAGGTCGGTTGTGCGTTCCTAATGTAAATGACTTGAGAGAGCAGATCATGTCAAAAACCCATAGTCCTCGATATTCCATTCACCTAGGATCCACCAAGATGTACCATGATTTGCGGGAGATCTATTGGTGGAATGGGATGAAGAAGGATATTGCAGAATTTGTGGCTAAGTGTCCCAAGTGTCAACAAGTGAAAGTTGAGCATCAGAAACTGGGAGGTTTATCCAAAGATATTAGCATTCCTACTTGGAAATGGGAAGATTTGAATATGGACTTCATCGTTGGCTTGCCTTGCACCCGACAACAACATGACTCGATTGGGTTATAGTAGATTGAATGACGAAATCGGCTCATTTCATTCCCGTAAGGTTTCTTATTTGGCGGAGGATTATGCTAAGTTATACTTAAGAGAAATGGTAAAGTTGCATGGAGTGCCTTTATCCATTATCTCCGATCGTGGTACCCAATTCACTTCTTAGTTTTGGAAATCTTTCCAAAAGGGTCTTGGTACTCATGTTAAGCTTAGTACGGCCTTTCTTCCACAAACTGATGGGCAAGCGGAGCGTACTATCCAAAATTTGGAAGATATGTTGAGAGCTTGTGTGATTGATTTCAAAGGTAATTGGGATGATCACTTGCCTTTGATTGAGTTTGCATATAATAATAGTTATCACTCAAGTATTGGTATGTCTCCACTTGAGGCATTGTATTGTAGGAGGTGTAGATCTCCTATATGTTTGTTTGAAGTGGGCGAAGTTGCTTTGATAGGCCTAGAATTGGTACATGATGCTATGGAAAAAGTTCAACTTATTAGAGAAGGTTTGAAAACCACCCAAAGTCGACAGAAGTCCTATGCAGATGTTAGAAGAAGATATCTTCAATTTGATGTGAATGATTGGGTTTATTTGAAATTTTCACCCATGAATGGTGTAATGAGGTTTGGTAAGAAAGGGAAGCTTAGTCCTCGATATGTAGGCCCATATCAAATTTTGAGGCGAATTGGCAAGGTCGCTTATGAACTTGATTTGCCTAATGAATTGAGATCGGGACATCCAATTTTCGATGTCTCCTTATTGAAGAAATGTGTTGGTGATCCGACATTTTTAGTCCCCTTAGAAGGTTTAGGAGTTAAGGAGGATCTTTCTTACGAGGAAGTTCCGGTTGAGATTTTAGACCAGCAAGTCAAGAAGCTAAGAAATAAAGAAGTTACTTCGATAAAAGTTTTGTGGAGGAATCAGTTATTTGAGGGTGCTACTTGGGAGACCGAGGCCGATATGACGTCCTGTTATCCTCATCTCTTTCCTTCTACCCCTACTCTAGATTGACGTATTGAGTTCCTCATGGCTTACTCTTTTGGTGTAATGTGTCTTAGATATTCCCATGATTTCCTCATTTATGCATGTCATGAAAAAGCTTAAGTTTTGAGAAAATGAGTCAACTTGATTGATTTCTACATGTTTATGTGCATTTGAGTATGAGTTGCATATAAACTTCATGATATGATATTTTGAACATGCTTCAGCTTGGAGTTGATGTTTCCTCCTCGGATATGTGCATTTATGTGATTGCATGTATGTTAGGCTACTAGATCTGAGTTCTTTTCCTTCATGTGAGGTCTAGAATCCCATTCGAGGAGGAATATTCCCTAGGGAGAGATAAGGTAACACCTCGAAATCAAGAGGGTTAAGAAAGGGGTCAAGTGGGAGGTCACCAACCCAAAATTTAAGCCATGGCACCCTTCATGGAGCCTTTAACGGGTCGTGAAGGGGTACCACGGCTCGTGGTGGTTCTCGTGAAGCCTTCCAGAGCCTTTCAAAGAGGGGGTCCCCTCCCACGATCCCTTAGACGACTCGTGGTATGGGTCACGCCACATGGTGGTGCCCGTGAAAAGGAGGCAGAACCCACCCCAATGCCAGCCAGCCCCTTCTCACGGACCTCCAGACTAGTCGTGAATGGGAAAACAACCCGTGAAGCTGGTCGTGAGGTGGGTCAAGCCACTTGGGGGTCTTCCTAAGCCACTGGTCTAAGGGCCACGACTGCCTAGATGGCTCGTGAATCCCTCCATCTAGGGTTCGCGTCAAATGTAAGTCAGGGACAATTGGTCTTTTCCTAATTATTTTATTTTGATACTATGTCGTTTTCCCATACCTAGAACCCCTACATAAGTGTTTTTAATCCCAAATTTAATCCATTCAAGTCATTCTCTAAAACTACCAAAAAGAAGAACAAATCTTTCTCTCTCAAATATTTCTCTCTCTAAAAAGCTCAAAGAAGAAGGGTCCAACCTAGGGTTCCAAGCAAAGTCTCCAATTCCTCCATTGAAGTTAAGAAATTGGCATTGAGGTATGATAGTTTTCATCTCTGGAGCCCTTTCATTCATGGAGTCCCCAAATTCTCTAATTTTCAAAGTTAGAAATCCCTAATTGAGTTAGGGTTTTCTTTTATATTGTGGGTTCTCTTGATTATTGATTTAATTGATTGATTTATGATCTATTATGCATGAATTGAATTAATCCCATGTTTTTATGATGATCCCCCATGAACCCATGTTTTGTAAGTTATGATGATGTAATGTGGGTTTTGAATTATGAAAGAGGAGATTATGAAATCAAGCATGTTCTCAGGAAATTTATATAAATGTTTTAAGGATGCTTTGAGAGTGAATTATCAATGATGTTGTTATTGTTGTGTTGTTCAAAGTATTTCTCATATACACATGAAAGCATGATTGTGAAAGGTTTTCTCACATAATAAGGGTTCTTAGGGTTGAAATGTCTTCTCACCTAAATGAACCAATGTTAAGGAGCTATTCTAATGTTGAGGCAAGAGGCGATTACCCATGTTCTCTAATTGAAAGACAAGAGGTGATTACCCATGTCACATGATGTAAGGACAAGAGGCTATTACCCATGTTCCTTAAAGAGCTAAAATGAATATGATTAAGAACTATTCCGTGGAAGTTAAGCTTAGTACCAAGTGGACAAGTGGCGATTAACCATGTCCCATAACTATGTGCCAACATAGGATTGTCTAGATAAACATTAGCTAGTGAATCCACATAAGCTAGAAGTTTATAGTCCTTTACTTTGGCAAGTAGGACACCCATTTTCGGTGTGGGAGACACCAGATTCCATGATAATAGCTCACAAGGTCTAATATGTCGGTTAAGGCTACTTCTCACAAACAAGTTATGATGAACTAAGGTTACTTCAAGGAAGTATCTCATACATGTTTAAGATGATGACTATGTGCATTGACCATGTTTTATGACTCATGTTCTCTAACTGTTATTCTCATGTTTTAGCTTGGTCATTGCATTTCATGAAGGTATCTCTTTTAAGCATGTTTTCAAATGTTTATTGCATGGCTATCATACTTGGTACATATTTTGTACTAACGTATACTCTTGCCTACACTTCCCCAAATGTAGGGTCCGATTGTCAGGGTTCCTAGTTTTGTGGCTAGGGTTCGTAGAGGAGATTCTAAGATTTGGTGAGTCCTCATGCTTTGAGGCTGGACATTTATTGTTTTCAATCTTTTCTGTAACGACCCGAAAAATGATAGAGTGAAACTAGAGCCTCACATGTGAATTTGGAGTTGAGAACTTAATGAAATGATTATATTTTAATTTGACCCAAAAAGTTCTTAAAAAGGTGCTTCGGAAGTTACCGGAAACTTGTTTAGCTGTATATAAAAAGATCCGTTTCGTTTTTCGAAAATCCGACTTCATATTCTTGTTTAGGGGGTCAAA
>JAJOOF010063047.1:0-105304 GCA_029582545.1 Solanum lignicaule
GATTATGCTTATTGCTCATGGTCATTTAATTGCTTCCGCGACCAAGGATGTGTAATGATACGCTATGAGGCTTGTTTGGGGTTCCTTCGGGTTCCCCATTCGCCGGTCACGTCTAGGCCCTAGGCTTGGGTCGTGACATTACATTGAAAAATCTAGTCCTTCGTTGTTGCAAATCGGTCGTCCCTTTTATGGAAATCTTATGTTCTTCAAGAATTCTGTTAATTTTTTTAAAAGTTTGAACTACGTTGACCTGATTTCTTGTTCCAGCAAGATACGTAGGCAATCCTATAAAAGGATTCGGTTTTCTAACTCTTTTAAACTACAAACCTCAGAGGAAACTGGGGAATGTTTTTGAATCAGTCATTCTTCGTTTCATGCAAACTATTTCAGTTAAGTACCCTTGGACTGAAAACAGGGGCAGCTTTTTGAAATAGTTCAAAGTTCTCAAAATTTCCATTCAATTTCAAGTTTCGGATACTCTTTTTCAAGAAATTTATCTCTTTAATAAGAGATTCCAGATTTAAATTAGGGGTGCACCTTATGTAAAATCCCTAATTTGCCTTTAGTGCTCTGTTGCAACGTTATAAGTTCTCAAAGCATTCTTCCAGAATCTCGCGTTCTCTATGGCTACCAGATCATCATGACTCGTTCAAAATTCTTGACATTTATTAATTTCTCTGTTCTTAACACAGGGAGGACAAAGTCTTCATGACAACCAGAGATGTTATCGGCTTCACAAACTACGAGAAGCTAATAAAATTACCATGTAATAACCATACTCCCTATTTTGAGATTTGTTCTTTATCATAAGGTATTATATTGGAGCGTCACTTCTTTCGATGTGACACATTTAATTATTATTGGAGTGTCACTTCCTTCAACATGACACATTATTATTGGAGCGTCACTTCCTTCAACGTGACACGTTAAATTATTGGAGCGTCACTTCCTTCAACGTGATACGTTAGATTATTATTGGAATTTCACTTCCTTCAACGTGATACATTATATTATTGGAGCGTGACTTTATTCAGTGTGACACGTTAAATTATTATTGGAGAGTCACTTACTTCAACGTGACACGTTAAATTATTGGAGTGTGACTTCCTTCAACGTGACACGTTAGATTATTATTGGAGCGTCACTTCCTTCAACGTGACACATTATATTATTAGAGTGTCACTTTCTTCAGCGTTACACGTTAAAATTATTATTGGAGCGTCACTTCCTTCAACGTGACACGTTATATTATTGGGGCGTCACTTGCTTCAACGTGACACGTTAAATTGTTATTAAAGTGTCACTTCCTCCAACGTGACACATTAAAATTATTATTGGAGCATCACTTTCTCCAACGTGACACATTATATTATTGAAGCGTCACTTCCTTCAACGTGACACGTTAAATTATTATTGGAGCGTCACTTCCTTCAATGTGACACATTAAATTATTATTGGAGCGTCACTTCCTTCAACGTGACACGTTATATTATTGGAGCATCACTTCCTTCAACGTGACAAGTTAAATTATTATTGGAGCGTCACTTCCTTCAACGTGGCACGTTATATTATTGGAGCGTCACCTCCTTCAATGTGACACTTTAATTTTTATTAGGGTGTCACTTCCTTCAACGTGACACATTAAATTATTATTGGAGCGTCACTTCTTTCAACGTGCAACATTAAATTATTATTGGAGCGTCACCTTCCTCAATGTGACACGTTATATTATATTGAATCGTCACTGTCCTCAAAGTGACACATTATTATTATATTGGGTTGTTACCTCCTTGAATATGACATGTTATATTACATTGGACAGTCATTTCCCTCAAAGTGACGCGCTATTATTATATTGGGACGTTATCGCCCTTAAACACAAGGTTGTATTATATTGGGACATCACATCCCTAAAAAGTGACATGTTGGGACGTCACCTCCCTAAAAAGTGACACGTTATATTATGTTATTGAATCATCACCTCATTTAAATTGACACATCACTCTAGATTACCACGTCCTACAAGAGCAATACACTTGAAATTGGATCGTCATATCCTTCAGTATGGCATGTTAAACCAAGTTTGCACAAATTATATTTGTATTTATATTACATTTTTTCTACTGACAATTTTCTCCAGATTTTACAACAAACGAAGGGGACTACGTCAAAATAGGAGGCATCACAACGTGTAATTTTTCTTAGCAGCGAACTGGGACATAGTCCAAAGAGGAATATCAAACTCTTAGGACGCGAGTTGAGGAGCGACTTCCACCACAATCAAACCACATCCCTATCCTAAGGAGTGTGGGTATTTCTTGCAGTTTGATAGTTTCAGTTTCGCCTTCATTGAAAATTTCAACTCTCACCGGAGGCAAATTTTCAAATTTGACTGACAATACACCTACAACTTTGGAAGTCATGTCCATGTAAGTTCTTACATATGGGTGTGAAGGGCCCTACATTCATAGTTGAGATATTTGCAAGCCTCTTTTCCACGCTCAATTAATTTGTCACTCATCCTTAAGTTAAAGGTTATTTCCGCATAAGAGATTTCATTTTCAACCGATTGAGTCGAACTACAAGCAGTCCGATTCCCAAAGTTTAGGGATATGTAAGCGGACGTAATGTTGAAAACTCGACTGTACTCCAAAAATTTTGTCATCATTCTGTTCTCGAGCTTCTCGGTCTCGCCATACTTCGACACCCAAATAGCTTTTGCATTCTTTCAAAATTGTGCATTAAATCAAGCGTGTTTCGAACTACTAGTGGCCTGAGTTCTCATGTAACCTGAGATAAGTAGGAAACCCAATACCAGGGTCCGGCCAAAATTCTTTAAAATCCTTACCGTACACCGTTTAAAACCAAGATGAATTAGTGGACGGACAAAATTGGATTCGTCAATTTCATTTGGCTCCAATCTCTTTCATCCATCCCAGTCAAATGAGGGGCAGTTGTTGACACCCAATTTTTCCCCTCCACTATTAAATTAATTTTCAAGCTTCTTAAATTTCAAACAATTTGAAGTAATTATTTGGAAAAATAAAAAATACCTTTTTGAAACCATTTTCAATGCAATTTTCCATTTTTACTATAAAATATATCTCTATATTATATACAAGTAAAATATATAGATTTATATAATTTTCAATTTTTGAATAAATATTTAGAAAATCATTTTTTATCAAAAAATAGAGTTTTAATTAACTACACATCTTATTTCCTTAAAAACTGATTAGTTCACAATTTAACTAAGATCCTTCTTTTCGAAATAATTATTTTGTGTTGTTAAAAGTTAAGAAGACTCAATAGTTAGTTGAGTTATAATTCATTTCGTTCCCATTCTATCAATTTAAATTTGATGTGAATATAAATCAAATGACTTGTTCCCTTTGAAACTATCTTAATGGACTTTATTCATTCCAAATTTGAACCATCAAATAGTTAACCCAATATTTTTTCAGTGACCCGCCCCATTCTCAAGCCCCAAAGTCCTATATACTCTTCTTTTCCTCTTTCTCAACCAAAGAACAAATGCACCAGCAGCCTTGAATTCTAAGTCCCAAATCGTTTATGACTCCTCGATTTTTCTTTTCTGTCCTTCGATCCGATACGTTTAAGCGTGCTTAGCACAAGCTTGAGGACAACTAAAGTTTCCAAAACAATCCAACAACATTATCCTCTCAATTTTCCTTTCCTTTTGCCATTTTTCATTCAAAAATGGTACAAATTTGTACACTCTCAAGCTCACACCTTATCCTCTAAGAATTTCGAAATTCCAGCAGTCCCACATCGAGAATTCATCCATTTTTGGGATTTTTGGGTTTCTATATAAACCCACCCCATTCACTGTTCAAGGGGACGATTTTTTGAGACCTGATAGTACCCCTAAAAAGATTGGGAATTCTCGGTTCAATAGTTCAAAAATTTGTGGTCGTTCGAGGTGAAAGTGATGGAATCTTCTCCGTCGATCTCACCGTCCAGTTCACTGCCTTGAACCAAGTAATCTTCCTTCCCTTCCGTTATCCAATTATGTTATTTCTTCTTCTTTTTTAGTTTAATTTTTAGTGATGTTTCGCTTCGGCGGAAGTTATAAAGTTTTGTTTGTCTTGCAATGTTATAATGACTTGTTCATGTTCATTTCTAATTCTGTTTCTTGTTTCTTTAATTCTCTCATCATGTTTAAATTTTGTTTAGCTTCCCTGAGATAGTTTTTCTTTAGCTATTAATATGCCTATGAGCTCAACAACCTTTTAATTTATCTGAGCTATTTCATATAAGTTAGGTTGATTTTGGGTGATCTTTTAGTTTTAGTTTTGTTGTTCCATGGGCAGAGTAAGTTTCTTTTCATGTGTGTCCTTCTAGTTGTTGTTCCTGATTAAGTTGGAATAGCTATGTAAAATAGGGCCTAGTAATTACATAACCTAGTAATTACAGTAACTTGTTTGTTTGTCACAGTGTAATGACAGTATAAATACATTTATATTGTTTGGATGCACAATTGCAATCATAAGATTATATTAAATTTTAAAAATAAAATTTAATTATATAAAATGTATATTAGAAAAACAAAAACTTTATAAATGATAAATTAAATATTTAAGATGTGTATTGTCTTTTGAAAATATATTAATTAATAAAAATATTTTCTTTACTAACATTACGAAAAAAAAAATAACTGCTTTATATTTTTAAATTAGGATAAATCAATTGAATTAATCATAAAAACTAAAAGTACAGGATTTTTATGAACACAATGAAATGCATGTTTGACAAAAAAATTAATGTTATACATAAAATGTCATAAATTATTAAAAAATTTGACAAAAGATAATCTATCATGTCTAACCAAAAAACAAATCACTTGCAATGTGAAGTCTCAAGTCAGTAGTATTAAAATAAATGAAACTGGAAATATAACAGAAGTTCTAAATTCAAAACAAACAAAAAAAATCTAACATAATACTCATATGTGAAATTTCGGCATAACATACATAAATATGAATTAAAAGAAAAAGAAAACGTAAGTCTCTAACCTTAATCAACAATGAATTTTACTTTAATTTAAAAATTTGAATACTAATAAAATTATGTTAATGAAAAAAATAAACATGAATTTAAAAATATATAGTATGAAAAATTGAATGGAATCACATGAAGTAAATGTTGAGAATGAGAAGGAAATGAAAATATAAATAATAAAAAATAAAAAATAAACAATTAGAAAGGTTTAGATAATAATAAAAATATTAAAATAATAGAAATAAAAGATAAAAAAACAAAAATAGATATTAAAAAGTAATCAACTTGTAGTTACACCATATAATTACCAGAAACTCACAACCCTCCCTGATGATTGGAGAGTGTAATTACTCCCTACTAATTACACCAAATTACCTACTGAACAAGCAATTACATGGCCAGCCAAACACGTCAGATAATGTATTTACACTCAATTACACCAAATATAATTATCAAGGTGACTTTCCAACACGCCCTAAATAACATAAAATGCAAACAAATATTATATATTATACATATTTAGAACAATTTAAATAAAACTGAATTCATTATTGAAATACAATTACATAAATACCCAACTTTCAAGATTATTACGTTGCTCCCATAAATACTCTGATGCGTGCAAAGTTCAAAATGAGCATTTTTATCCTTAATATTTTAAGACTAACTAAAAGTTGTTCAAACTGAAAATTTTCATCTACCACCATTTCTACCGTTACAGTTGAAGCATTTGAAGTATCTTGAATTAGTGCATTAAGATCGCACTCATTCTCGATTATTGATGTTGTGCAGTATAATACATGTAGTCATTATATCATGTATGCCACAACCCAAAACGAGTCATGAGTGGCACCCACACTTAACCTCCTAGTTGGGCGAACCAACAAATTCAATCCCAACTTATATCAATTGTTCAACTATGGATAACAAACATAATATGAAAGCTCAAAACTTATTAAAATACAAATAAATACACCTCTAAAGTCTATTACATATTACCCCAAAACCTGAAAGTTATCACATCAAGGACATCTAATTGCCAAATACTAAATCTAAGAGTATCAAAGACACTAGAATAAATAAACAAAATAGTTTATGTCCGAAAACTAAGAACATCATGCCATAACCGAGAGAAACGAATACATGATGAGTCTGAGATTTTGACACATTTGGGGCTTTGTTTATATAGATTTAGTGTCCTCAAATGCCTAATTTGTGTCATAAACTGATGTTAAATCCTTGATTTTCAGGCATATGGATTGAGGAACAAAGCAAGGACATTAACATGCAAAAAGGAACAACACAAGCTGAAAAATGGGAGAAAAACAAGCCTGACGATCGCCAAGAAAACTCGGCAAATCACCGAGTTTCCCATAGACTACCTAATTTTACAGAACACTGAGCCTGAAACGGGAAAAACTTAGGCAAAATGCATTCTCTATTAGCGAACGCTGACTGCATCGGCGAAGGAAGAGTGTACCGCCGAACAGATAGATCAAGACCAAGATGAAATTTAATTGGTGAGCTAAAAGACTAAAAGGCACATTGCGGAAGTGATCGGCGATTCCAATCTAGATCGCCTAAAGTTACAGTGTCTGAATGAGGAAGATGTAAAGAAGAAAGGGGTGATGGACAAGAACGATCAGCGAGTCACCGACTTTCCTCGCCGATCAACCCCAAAAAGCAATATCTCAGATCACTATAAATTTACTTTTGGAAGAGAGAAAAGGCATTCAGTCAATGTGGAAAAAAATAGAGAGAACAAAAACACTATTCTTGTAGATTTTAAGTAATTTTGGCAAGAGATTTCAATTGGGTATTGTAATAGAAAAGATATCATTCATCTTAGAACTTCGAATTTCAATACCCAACTATAGAGCATGTATTAGGTACTAAATTTATTTCTTTTATAATGATTAGCTAAAACCCCAATCTTGGGGGTTCGACAATGTGATTAATTACTGAATTTGGCTTGATGGGTGTTAGTTATTACCAATTTTAGTGCTAATCTAAAGTGGTCCTGACTTATCATTGTTATTTAACTACTCTATGGCATGTTTATTTCAATATAATTTAGTGTTTTATGCTTGCTTGAGAAAGAAGTGTAAAGTTAAAGTGACAAGTTGGCACTCATGTTAGTGGGTCATGATGGATTCAGCTCGAGAGAGTGAATCCTAAGACTCATGCTATGTATTCAACTCAAGAGAGTGGATGTGGTAAGGTTGTGTACTGGTCTTTATGTTTAAAGCGTTGAGGTTCGAGAGAACTCAATTGAAACTGGGTAGTTGTTCGAGAGAAAAGTGCATCACCTAAAGTTCATCCTACCCATAAAGAGTTAGTACTTTTGGTTAGCAGTTTGCACCCATTGAGTTAAATTTAGCAATTGGTTGGTCAATCGCCCAAGTACCTTTCTCCTATTTGATTGTTCTCAGTTACTTGTTGAGGCTGTTTTCTGATCTTAAAAATCCTTCACCCTGACATCGTTGTCACCCTTAAAGTTTCATAAATAGTTTCCATAAATCTCTAGTCCTTTAGCTACAAAAAGCACTATTGTAACTTCATATTTTAATTCAAAATATAACTAGTCTCTGTGAGATTGACCCCAAATTTTATGTTGGGTTTATACTGCTTATCGATCGTCTACACCTAGTATCAGATGAGGTGTAGTTGATACGTTAATCAAAATGGCGCCGCTGCCGGGGAGTGGTGTTGTTTAGAATTCTCTAATCGAAGTTTGATTTGTGAATTTGCTGGCTGAAGTGGAATCAATTTGATTTGTTTTGTGTTTGTGTTTTTTGTGTTGAACAGAAAAGAAAATGAGTGAGGCAGGGACTAAAGGTAGACAAGTGGGCCACCAAGGTGATATTGACGATCTCAATAGTGTGCATAACCCAATCCAATTGAGCGGAATTAGTGCAATCTGTCTATCATCAATCTAAAGGAATGTTATATTCCATGTCACTAGCACAACTCTCCATCTCTTGCAAATGAAGGGACTCTACGGAGGGTTGACTCGCGAAGACCCATATGAGCAGATGCAAAATTTTATAGAGGTTTGTGGTCTGTTCTCATTGAAGAATGTATCACAAGAATCAATCGATCTCAGATTATTCCCATTATCTCTAATGGGCGAAGCTAGCAAATGGCTGGCTGAGTTACCAAAGAATTCCATCACATCTTGGAATGAGCATACCATGGCATTCAATGTGAGGTTCTTTCCCCAATCGAGGATGATGAAACTCAGAGACAACATTCAAGGTTTCAAGCAATTGGAAGGTGAACCTATCCATGAAACATGGCTGAGGTTTAAGAAGGTACTACTTCAATGCCCAACTCACGAACTTCGAAACAATGTGATGCTCCAATACTTCTACCGAAGTCTTGATTCAGTAAATAAAGGAGAAGCTGATCAATTGTTTCGAGATGGAATAATGTTGCAATCGTTTGAGGTGGCTTCATTTCTTCTTGATGACATGACGAAAATTAATCAAGAATGGTACACTCAAGAAGAGCAAGTTTCACCTTTTTGCCTTAGAATGACCCAAGTGTAACTTGATAAAGAAAGAGAAAGGGATGAGAACATCAACAAGATGCTATCCCAAATGGAGTTGCTAGAAAGCTCAAGTTTTAGAAAATGTGGAAAAATCTAAAGGAGCAAGGGGAGTGTTTAGAGTTGAGGAGGGTTCTTCCTCGAGCTATTCTAAGCCAAGGGAGAATGAAGGTTAGAACTCTCACAGATTTGAGGCAGGTTTCCACCCACGCTACTTGCAGCGGGGTGGAAATCAAGGTTGGAACTCTCACAAAGAAGAAGAGCGGAGAAGATACTATCAAGAATGGGCTGAGTAAAGTGATCCTTGGAAAAGAGAGGATGATCATGAAGAGGATCACACTCAATCGAGTGAGTGCCCAAAGTCAAATGGGAGTGCAGGTAGTCTCCGAGTGGACGATATATTCCCCGACTAATAAACAACCTCCGCAACTTTCTTTTGATATTCACTCACACGCTTACAGGTGCACATAGTGACTTTTGCTGCCAAGAAGGCTCATTTATGAACACACATTTTTCCTTTTAATAAGGGTCGGAGGAGTGGAGTCTGAGTCTAAGTCAGATAACACAACACTTTAAAATTGGTATTTTTTTGTCCATTTCCTGTAAAGCATAGTATTTCGAAATAAACATCGAGAGGAGGTTAGTTGAAAATAATTTCATAAAAAAGTATAGTTGAAACAAGTGTCATGAGGCTCATCGAATAGGTAGACTATACACCAAAAACATTAGGCGAGCTCAGATGAGCTCGCCCAGGTTTACAAAACTAAAATTAATTTTACTTAGGTATGAAGGGTGATACGTGCTCCAACTCGATGATTCGTCGATATGGTTTTGCAAGATAAGACAAGCCCGGTGAAAGTGATAATGAAAAATAATTTAGGACCATGTATAAAGAGCGATGCCAGCTCCAACACGGTGATTCACCTAGATTCTTCAGCGAGCTAAGACAATGTGATGTGGGACATACTCAATGATTCCCCTAATCTCTTTGATAAGCTTACTGGTCAAGTAATTTCAGCCTAATGCTAGTTTTTCAAAATTAAGGACCAGAATGGAACACCTACCCAACATCAAAACAACTTAATAGTCTACTCATATACCAATTTTACCCTTGGGTACTCATATTTTCCTAAAACTAAATAAAGTATTGCCAAATCGATAATTTACCCTTAAGAAAGACGTCACTCTATCTATCATTGGGCAAAAACAAGCCTAAGGATAACACAAGGCTAATTAGACTTCACACAATAAAATTTCAAACAAAACCCATACAATAAAATTTTAGCAATGTAAATCAAGAATTCTATGACATGGGAAATATTCAATCGACTAAGGTAAAGCAACCCACATTTATACATCAAATTAGAAATATCAATAGTTAACCTAACATATGCACCAATTTCATGCAAAAATAATAAAAGTGAACTCAAGAACAGACGTCAATGTTTAAAGATCCTCAAACAATGAGGGATGAAAGGTTTGGGTCGAGAATCACAAGCAGTATACCACTTGACATAAGAAAATTGAAGCAAAGAAGACTCAGACTAGTATTTAGGCTAAGTGTATAAAGTGTGGAAAGGGAAAAGACTCAAAAAGATCAAAGGATGGCCTTCTAAAAGAGAAAAGACTCTTGGCCTTTCATTGTCAGGCGGATTTGGCAGTTTGCCACTAACGTCACCGAATGAGCTTATAATCTCACAAAGGATGCATGTACAAATACCCAAATTGAAGTTCAACTCGGAAGACTCGATGTAATTCTCCCAATGCCATTCGGCTAATTAGTGAACAAGACCCTGTAAGTCGAAGTTGACAGTACCATTTTTCAAAATACATGGCAAAGAAGGTAAACATGAAGACGTCTTCCTAACGAACTCGGCGGATCATCGAATAAAAATTTACTTCGCCTATTATGTCATGTTAAGCTTTTGACTTCATTCAACCTGCACTTACTACACATGTTATTGAAAGAAATAAAATAAACTCTATTTGGGTCACAAGATGCTCCTTATTTATCGTTGTGGAAGGACCTAGTTCATACTCATCAAATATCATTCTTGGGATTGGGGATGGTATCACTATGCAAAGTTCCTTGTTGCCTTGGATTTAAATGAGTGGAGACTTGGATTTTCTAAGTTTCAAGTTTGTTAATTAACAAAGAGTAGGAAGTAACCATTTGATTGAAAGTGGAGAAGTAATTTTTTAGTCCTTTAAATATTTGTAGAACCCTTCAACCTTATAAGGATCCTAGTCAACATATCATAGGTTCGATTCTTTTGCGGTGCAACTGTCTCTTTCTGTTTGTGATGGTCATGAGGTGGTATGTATCTATCTTTGTCAACTTCACAATCTATCCAATTAACTTTTGTATCTAGCTAATCTCTCCAGACATTATCCCTTTCTTTAGTACAACCTTAGTTCCCACCTGGTCTAGGATAGTTCGGCTAAGAACCCCCCATTTTGTTCCCCATGTATCACATTTCTTCATTGTATAATGCCTCTAATTTTGCATACTCTGGCACTTCTGACTACTTTTACCAACTATGTTTACCGATATCCATCCACCCCGCATGACATATTTGATTAACAGGTCAAGTAGAGTCATCATCTTGGCCATGTCATTGTCACGCGCTTGGTTCATATCAATCTATTCCTTGCTCATACCAAACTATAGAGAAGACACTTGATCCTCCCTAACATGCCATGCTCTGTTTGTCTTAGGTGTATTGTCAAGCAACATTGTTGCCACATCAAATGGTTGTTGCATTATCCCTCTTTTGATAAGTTAGTCATCCAAATCTTGTTTTACTATATCAAGGCTACGATAGAAATATTATAGCAATAAATTTTTTGAACTTCATGTATCGGGCATTGAAGCACTAACTTTTTTAAATCACAACAAAGTGTCATAGAGAAGTTCACCTTCCACCCTCTTGAAATTCTTGTTGGTATGTCTAAGTTTCACCATCTTCGAAGGAGGGAAAATATTTTAAGGAATATTTCTATCAGTTCCTCCCATGAAGTTATGAAATCATTTGTTAGGTCGGCCATCCTCCTGGTTGCTTCTCCCGATTAGCAGAAAGGAAACAACCTTAAACTTATGGGTTCTTGTGAGATGTTCTTATAGATGAAAGGCCAAACAATACCCACCAAATTTCAGAGATATTCATGAGGGTCTTCATGAGAAAGACCTCCAAACATTCCTTTAATCTGGAATAATTGCAAGATATATCTTGTTGCATAAAATATAACTCTCCTAGTAGTAGGAAGTAACCAGATTTCTTCTATACTTTTGACGACATTAACATACGTGGCATTCATATCTCCGATGTTATCACTCTACCCACATAGTGACTAGCATCTTCACTTCAATTCTAACTCATATTTCCACCTGCAAAAAGGGGCACAATAGCAATACAAAACAACAATGTTTTCTACTACAAACAAACAATTTCACAAATTAACTTCACAAATTGAATCCTACGTACTACTCCCTAGCAGAAGTGTCCTTTTTTATAACACTCAATTTACTAACTAAAACAATTAAATGAGTAAGCAATCCCTAGAAAAATAAATACCTAACAAAAGAGTCGTAGTCGAATCCCACAAGAAGTGATCTAAATGTAAAAATTCAATGAGAAAATTAAAATTGAAAACCAATTCATTGTAGAAATTAGGACAAGTTGGTGGATCATTTCACGAAATTTAATATAAGGAAAATCTAGGGGCAAGGGACTTGGTACTAACATAAAATATGGCTACAAGTGCTTTCTCAATAAGATTAGATAAACATAGATAGGTTGGGTAGTCTTTAACGTCACAAAAAAAAATTTCGATCTCAAAGCATCATATCATAAAATCTTCTTGGGGTCACATCTATGTAAAATACAAATCAACCCAATATCATACTAAAAACTCTCTTTCAAGCAGATTTCGCAATTACAATTAGACTACAATATCTCTTTCAAGAAAACTACATAATCAAACCCAATTTGCAAGTATTAAGTTATTTACTCACGTCAATTAATCTCTTTTGAGCATCAATCAAAGATCTAAGCCGGTATTAAGTTTGCATCATTAACCTATAAATCGACTCCATGCTAAATAGCTCAAATCTAAGAGGGAATAGCAAAAAACAGAACAAGACACTAGACGAAGTAAATTAAATTAACACCCAACTCCGTATTAACACCCCTAGAATTGGGGTTTTAGCCAATCTTAAGAAGGGGAAAAGATATTATACCAATTATGTTTTCAGCCATTGAGGAATTGATAATCAGCAACAATCTGCAACACTCACTTTCAATTGAACCCTTAGTTGTCAATTACAGGATTGTTCAAAAAATTGGGTGATCTGCTGTTTGTTTTAGGCGATCCCAACTAGGAGTTTAAATTTTTTTCAATGTTTTGGTATATTTTTTCATAGATTCATCCTTGCCTTCTTTTTAATATTCATAGCTGCAAAGTATCAAAATATCATTAGTGAAGAACATAAATAGGAATTGAGGACACTATTTATTGAACTAAATTTGCCTCAATTGTGTAAAAATTATATACTCATCATTGGACAAAAATATGTATGATTGTAGGATAAGATTAAATATAATCCGATCTTAATCAAGAGAATAGTAAAATTCCCACTTCTAGTGCTAGTACATTCCATGTGTTTTGAATGGAAAACTTAGAGATGTTTGCTTATATTCTTAATATTTATAAACAACCTCTCTAGTCCATTACCTCCACTTATACTCTTATCCTTGAAATAATGATTAGGATCGATGTAGTTTGATTTATTATTTTAATCTATTGAAATGTGAGTCAGTATGTTCCTAATCAAATATTGGTTGATAGCAAATCACATTAGTAAAATAATTATTAGTTGATAGAAACATGTCTCAGATTTGAGATAGGAGATGCCCCTTTATTATTACTTACATATTTTCATTTCAAAACCCTTTTGGTGGATTTTATATCTGCCAAAAAAAAGGGACAAAATTAGTCAATGAATTAAATTTTCAAAAAAAAATTATTTAATTGATTGATGTCGGTAGTTCTAACGTAGAGATTCAAAAAAGTTGTAATGGTCGATTTCGATATTAAATTGAGAAGTGCAACTACCAATTTTTAGTTCAATAATGTGTAATTTATTGTGATCTGATAACTCATACATTTTCGATTTACTATCATAATTAGAACCCTCATGTAAAAAGTCTTTGGTTGCTACTATGACTTACTAATTAAAAAGTTTCAAAAAAGAAATATAAGTGTTCCAGAAATTGTATCTTGTACTGGTCTTCTATATTGAACATCATCTATTATTTAAATAATTAAAAATCAGATATAAAGATGAATTTTTTTATTAATGGGAATACAAATAATTTTGGCTTTTATGGGTGTTAAATTACCATTAATTCCCCATAATTTCTTGTTAGTGTTTTTTCCCCAAACTCTTCCCCTGTTAAAAATTAGGGTGAAATAGAGGTCTTCCAGAGAAGAAAAAAATCCATCTCATTTTCTGAAAATCCCTGCCCACACAAGTCACTAGTTGACAGAGGCCGAAGTACTTGATTTTCATCAAGGTTGAACGAATTCAGCAAAAGCTTCATGATGTTAGTATTCTAAAATTGATTTTTGAGTTTATGTTATCATGGTAATATGTAAGTATTTTGATCCATGATTATACTTTTGTTGTGTATACTCTAACAGAAGGATCCATTGAATACTCAAGTTGAGATTGCGCTTTGTTAATGCCAATGAGAAGGATTATGTGTGTAAAAAAGAATCCAACAATTTTGCAGTTCATAGATAGTTTATTTGAGTTAGTGTCCTTATTAAGAAAAAATGAAATTGATCAACAAATAAGTTGCATTTATTGATTGCTTGTGTATAATTAGTCTAGATTTTCCTCTATAACCCCTATACATACTATATGTATTCTATTCTTAGTATTATCACTTCTGCTAAGAGCATGGTTCATCCATGGGGTCTTGCCCTTGAAAAATCTTCTTTGTCAATCTTTGTAAGATTTCAACAATTTATAGAGAAGAAATATCGTTTTAGTGGTATTCGCTATTCAATTTTTGTTTGGTTGTATATATTTTCATTCTTTTTCTAAGGTTTGTTTCAAAGGACTTTTGTGTTTTCTAAATCATTCGATTTTACAAAACATTTATGAAGAAAAGAAAAAAATATGGAGAATGGTTTTCTCTTTCTTTCTTTCCATTTTTTGAGATCTAATCCCTTTTCTTAACCTGTGAACTCCTTTTTCATAACTAGTGGTGGCAAATGGGCTGGTTGGGTCAAATTTTTGCGGGTTTAAAATGGGTCAACATAAAATGGGTAATAACTCAACCTGCCCATATTTGATATGGGAAAAAATAGATTGGGTAAGAAATGGGTTGGATAAAATACTAGTTTACCCATATTTACCCATATTTTCATGAGTAAATAGTACTCTACTTAAGAATTCAACATGGAGAAAATGTTTTGGTCTTTTTTTAGATGAAAATGTTGAAAACGCTTCATTTAGTTTTATTTTATCATAAAAGTAAAAAAAAAATCCTATAAATTTTTAATATTGAAATACAATTATATATTAACAAGGGAAAAATATTTTTATTTTTAAAGTAAATGAATATTTGCATTTTAGGACTAAAACATGCTTAATGCACTTTAAATAATGTCAAGACTACTACGTGATTTACTTATTTTACACTATTATTTATTATCCACTATAAAATTAAACAAATAAAAAAATATAATTATAAGCAACAAAAAATGTACATTTAATAAATATGATTTTGGAGGGCCAAAGACTTCACCTTTTTAATGAAAGGAAAAAATAATTAGTTCTATTGAAGAACATAAAAAGCAAGAAAAATTACAATATTTTTAGTGATATCATGAATTTATAGTGTATAAAAGGTAGAAGCTTAACCCATTTGACTAATCCATACTTTACCCATATTTTATCCATGTATAAAATCACTCACCCAACCCATTAAAATATTGGCTGGTTGGGCCGGTTACCAAAATATGGGCTCATTTTGCCGGCACTGTTCATAGCCATTGAACTTGTAACTTTTTTCTTAACATGTGAATTTGTACCTTCGCTCATCTCCTTTATCCACAAAAAAAGGAAAAATGAACCTTCTTGGTAAAAACTAAAATAAAATAAAAGTTAATAGAAGGATTACTTAATGTACAAATGTTTCCCAATCGGTGGTCACTTTAAATTTAAACTTCTCAACATAATTCATATAAAGTAAGGTTTAAGTTCGTATAAATAAAGAATAAAGAGGATTATGTGACATGTATCTCAAAACTTTCCATTTACCATATCATTTTAATTTACGATCTAATGGTACTTTTGGTAGAGAGACCAGTAAAGCTTTTTGTTTTGCCTAGATTATGGTTTTGATTAGATATGTTTTTTACATCTATTTGTATATTTTATATTGATGTTCATGGACAGGTATGTAATATCCAGACTTTTGTTAGTTCAACATTTACATTATGCATGCAATAATAGATTAATTAAATACTCCACATATATATACATTCTTAATCTATATATTTTTATTACATTTATTCTTTGCAGAAAAAAAACCTTGAACGAATACATTGGGATATCCTAAATGAAACATCCGTACTTATATGGTATGCTTTCATATTAGTTCCTCTATAATATTCTTGTTGTGTGTTTCTTGTATTGCATTTCTGATTTTATTCGAGTTTGCTTCAATATCCTTGATTTAGATTGTTTTAGTATATTCTTAATGACCATATGGCATTGTTTTCCGGATTGATACCTTGTACTTTTGGATGCTAAATTGAACCATGAGTTGAATCATGACTATTCTGATTTTATGTTCATATTTTTATAAGGAGATGCGTTTTAATTTTTAGTTGTTCAAATCATTTTAGGTTGCTGCTGATTTCTTGTCACCGCACAAATCAAAACTTAAACCTTTCATAAAGTTCTCAGTTTGTTTTAAAAACATTTATTTCTTAGGTAAAGCACAAAAATGTTGTTTGTTTCACAGTTTTCATTTTGGAGGTTTTCAAGATATTTACATCATTGTTCATGAATCTTTTCATGTACCCTTTGTCTCCTAGTCTATCCTAGAAGCTCTGGTTTAAACTTCACATATTCTTTTCATATAGCTCTTCATATTGCTAATAGAATTTTCATGTGGCTTAGGTAATTGCAAAGATGTCTCTTAGATGTTCTGCCTATGTTGTGATTCAAGCGCTAGTTTCCTCATGGTCGTCACTCCAATTCCCTTTAGTGATCCCAATAACACAATTACACTATTAGTATCTTGACCGCTAAACCATTATATGACTTCCGAGTAGCAGGATTGACTATTTTTCGAATGACCATGATATAGTTGTCACTTTTCAACATTTTATTTTGAAATTTAGAGCAAACCTATAGTAAGAAATAAGGAAAACTCAAATTATTTAGCTATTTTACTGTAACAACCATTCTAGACTTTTCATTAATTTTACCGTGTTTAAACCTCCCCATAGATTCTGTAAGGTGATTAATTAGTTGTAAAGATTGATGACACGATTTCTGATAAGATCAAATGAGTTTATGAGAAAAATAGTTCGTATTGGATAAATATATATTTTTTGGACACTAGAAGAAGAACATTATTTTTAGGGGAAGAGAATGTAGTGACCCATATTTCACGGGTTATTGTTCACGAAATTTTCCACATATAACTTGTAAAATATGGGTCACTACATTCTCCTCTAAATAAATAACAGTTGTCTTCGAGTGTGTAAAATATTTTTTTTCCTTTCTAAAACATCATGATAGAAACAATATTCACTATTTAATTCCATTATGACCTATTTTTTTTCTTAAACTCATTTGATGGCCTCAAAAATTGTGTCTTTAATCTCTGTAGGTTATAAATAACTATATAAAAGCTATGGAAAGTTGAACTAGGTAAAATTCATAAAACGACTAGGATGGTCGTTACATCTTCCATTACTAAAACACACGCTCTTCCTTAAACGTAAAGCGATCACGAGTATCAGGACTTTCTTAAAGCTTAGGATCTAAATTCCGGATATCAATCTCAACCTAACTAGTGGATTTTCAACATGAATATCCATAATAACTATAGGCACTTCCTTTAAAGCTAAAAACTTTTTTAACTGTACGAGTCCCATTGAATTACATAAAAAGTTATCACTTTAGTACTTCTTTAACAAAAAAACATGGAATAAAGGATTAAAACTTGATAAGTCTTTTGGCATAGAGAACACATAGGTGACCTCAATAATGGGTTGAATTGCCAAAAAAACAATTGTTGCAGGACTTTCCTTGTCATTCATCAAAAACATCATAAAATCTTTCAAAGATAATATTTTTAACAAAACCTTCTCTCAAACCATGAACTCTTGATTATGATCCTTCCAATCTATGTTTCTCTTTTGCCTACTCTCGGTTGTGAGGAGTCTTTCCTGATTCGAATTGACCATGCCTAATATCATATTTAATCACCATTTCATTATTTTAGTACTAACTGACAAAGTAGCTAGTAACTACACCTCATACAATGACTTATTATTTCGAAAATATTTTACATCGTACATGTACCACACCAGAAGCACCTAACTCAGTTTGAAGTAGAAAATGCAGAAAATATGGTGTAAATTTGTTGGTGTTGTGTTTCACAAACTATGTGTATGGTTTGTGTAATGATCTATGGTTCATGGAACCTAGTCGTGGTTGACACGTAGAATTCTAAAATGTTGGTTCAGTGTTTATGACTTGATTTTATGGTTTGTGGATCGATGTATGGGTCGTGGATAGGCTCGTGGAGTTGAAGATTAGAATCTTCAAAAATGTCGAGCCTCAAGCCTCATTTTACGCACCAATAGTATGACTTCGTAGTTGGGTATACATGTCATAGGTAGTCTCATGAACTTCTTCCTCAAAAGCCTGTGATTTTAGTGCCTTGGGTTAATCGGAAGGATTGTATGAGTGGTACGACGATCTATGAGTTATGGAAGGTTTACCGTCGTTTTTCATCAAAGACTTGAAATTTCACTAGTTGGGATACACGAGTGGAAAATTCAGTCTGTAGAAGTATGTACGGAACATAGACAGACACGTAGAAGTTGTTTGATAGTTTTAGGTTAGGAGTGGTTGTTTGTTTCCTACTCTTGTAATTCATACACTACGTAGCTTAGGGTTATTTTTAAGAGTATAAGTTATTGCTAAAACCCCTAACCTCCCCATTCACTCTCATTCTCTTCAATTCCAAATCCTCTCTCTCAAGCCTTCTTCCCTAAGAAATCTAGGGTTTGAAGGATCTCAAGTTTCCATTATAGAATTCGTATAGTGTTTTCATTAAGGTATATGGTAACTTCATCAATGGAGTTTTCTTAATCCATTAAGTCCTAAAGAAACATCAATTTCTCATTTATGAATCCAACCAAATTCTAGGGTTTCATGATTTACTTATGAGCTCCATTGAATTAAATTTTATTATTCATGATTGATTTTATTGTCTATGATTTGATCATAATTTAATGTTTTAATGTTATTTTCATGAACCCGTGACATGCAAGTATTATATGATCATGATTTAACCTATGTTAATAAGCATGCATTATGTTATAGAGGATTCTATGAATGAAGCATGCTTTTCGATAAAGTATAGTTCTTTTTACATGAATATCATGATTTAGATACTTCATATAAGTGTCTCAAAGATTATGTTGTGAAATCATGATTTTTAAGGAGCTATTCTTTTGATTATTATTAGATTTTTATGAATAATTCAACATTAGTAGATTCTTATTGTTTCAAAAAACATGATTATCAATATGCATGTTTTCCAATGAAAGTTTACTTAGATTAGAGTGGACCTTAGGATGAACGCTCACCAATAGTAGATGCTTGAGACCTTTACTAAAAGTGTCTTTATCCCAAAAGTATGTGCCTCTGTAGGACTTAGTGTTAATTGACTCTGGCTTGTGGCTACTCCAACCTAAATTTTAAAAAAATAAATTTGAATATATTAGTAAATCAAAAGTAAATATAATAATACAATTAAGAAAAAATAATAATTATGCATCACAATTATATTATTTAGAAACAAATAATTAAAAAATTTAATTAGATTTAAGGCTTTTTACTTTTTCATTCTTAGCCATTTTCTCTTGGAAAAAAAAAGAAGAGACATTCTTAGCCATAGAGGGTGATAAATTAACTATTCTTCAAAAAAAAAAAAAATCTTATAAAATACATTTAGTAGAACTCATGACTTTGAATTAGAAAAAAGTATTCGAATAATTTATCACATTTATGCAGTATAAATATGCACGTCTATCAAATGTCCTAATAGACTTTATCGTATATGTCAATAAGTCATTTATAAGTAAATATCTCATTCCATTAAATGATTCTTGTGAATTGTGAGGATTCTAACTATATGAAAATCATGAACATTTCAAAAGACTCGATATTGTAATATAATAAATACTTAATTAACAAAATTAATATATAAACCATGTGATCCTTGACACTCAAAAGGTCTTCATTAAACGTATGCTCCAATTGTTGCAAGTCACTAAAGCACAAACCTTAAAGGTATTTTGCTAGCAACCAACTTCACATTATATGATATGAAAAAAAATATAGAATATTATTAAGTAATATCATCAATAATAAAGAAATGAAATGGATATTAAATACATAAAAATTATAATATAAATTAATTATACATATTATTTGTTTTAGCTTAATAGACTTAACATATTTGTCCCTCAAGCTATCATCATCGAGCCTAAAAGTCACACTCTATGCTCATGCACACACTCCATTATACATCCCCGTGATTATCAACGGCGTTGTTGAGATATCATCAACCATCATATTGGGGGACTGTCATAATTTACTATTATGTTTAACATAACATATGTTCTTGACAAATACATGTGTTATCCGCTTTTGTCCATAAGATCTGATAGATTTATCCATCGAATTACCCCAACATATAACACAAAATATAGCAACCATAAATATTATGTAAAACTTGTGTCATTCCTTATAAATCCATAAATTAGGTTTGTGCTTCAGTGAGTTGCAACAATTGGAGCATACGTTTAATGAATGTCTTTTAAGTGTCAAAGATCACATGGTATATACATTAATTTTACTAAATAAGTATTTATTATATTACAATATTGAGTCTTTTGAACTTTTCCTGGTTCTCATAGTTAGAATCCTTTGAAATTACAAGAATCATTTGATGGAATGAAATATTTACTCATAAATGACTTTTTGCCATGAACGATAAAGTCAATTAGAACACTTGAAAGACGTGCATGTTTATACTACGATATATGTGATGAATTATTCAAATACTTCTGCTAATTTGAAGTCGTGATTTAACTAAAACTATTTTATACAATATTTATTTTTTGAAGAATATTTAATTTATCTCCCTTTACTTCTAAGAATGTCTTTACTTTTTCTTCATTTTTTCTGCAGGAGAAAAAGGCTAAGATTGAACAAGTAAGTAGACTTACATCTACTTACAATTTATAATTATTTGATTCTAAATATTATAAGTATGATGCATAATTATTATTTTTTCTTAATTTTATTATTATATTTATTTTTTTACTAAACTATTTAAAAATATTTTTTCAAAATGAGGTGAGAGAACTCCATCGTGAATTTGCTATGGATCAGAATTCTATTGATGAAGCAGACACTTCCTTGAGTTTAGGGTAATTATTGTAAATTACATCTTAGAAAAAAAATTACCTCGATGGCTCTATTATATGAGAATAAATTTGGAAATATTGATAATCATTCCTAATATTTTAACTCTTTAGTTTACAGAAAATGGTTTGATGAGTGATGATTTCGTATAATCATCTCAACATATTTGTGATTCGATATGGAAGGACAATATTGTAGATGCATTCTTCTTATATTTTTTTCTATTTGTTTTTCAATTCTCCAAATTTAGATGAATTTAAGGCCTCTCAAAGCTTTTTTGAATTTTTTTCGTTATGCCCCAATCTCTAAAGGGCGAGGGTGAGGAAGGAGGGCAAGTGAAATCTGTCAAGCTACAACCTTCCTTACTCACCTCAACATCTATTAAAAATTTATATTTTTTTACTAAAAGTAGTTTCATATGAGTTTAAATAAAGCGCTATATTCAGTGATAATTTCATATATCCAACTCAACTTATAGGAAATTCAGATCTTGAATTTATTATTGTTACTAATATATTGAGAAATTTTAGTTCTTCTTAATTATTTTTTGATATGAACGATATGATTTGCAATAATTTTATAAAGTTGTCTTGATTTATTTTAAATTGAAGCACAATTATTATTTTATATATATATAAGACTAATTTAGTGGATAAATTTTAAATCTATTTTCTTTTACGTACTACGGGATACCTATTGATACTAGTCTTAACCTGTGAACCCCTTAAGCTGAAAATGATGCGGGAAATCCTATGCTCATAAAGTGTGTTACTCTTTTACAATTTCTAATAAATACTCTTTAGTTTTTACATCACATTAATCTTTGCTTATTAGCTTAGATGAAATTATGTTTTATTAAAATCAAATGTTTGACTTGAACATGTTGCAAAAGTTAGAATCTTCTTTGATCTTATCAAGAGGAGTTGAAAAGACTAAAATTGATATTCTTGTATTCAATTTTTCTTTTGTTATGTTTGAAGTTATCTGTGTTAGATTCAATGGTTGCTCATTTATTTAGTCTCCACTCGATGGTGCTATTGTTTTGAGGCTCTAAGAGTTATTAGATTTTCTAAAAATTCCATTAAAATAAATTGTTCTCACTATTAAGATCGTTTCCATTAACAATTTATGCACTCCTTATGGAGAAGTTCTTCATTTCTAGCACCAAATTAGGTATTTTTAACTAAGGATGGAGGGATCATTATCTTTTTTGTCATATTTCCTGATAGTAAATCATTTGTACTTGGATTTACGAGCCATAATTTGAATTTCTAAAGATTAATCCATGTTTTGGTAGGATGAACCGTAGATTAGTTTACGACTAATAAGTGGATTTGTGAAAATTTACGCTTCAAATTGATTTTATGAAGTTCATTCTATGAGCCAAAATTATAGCTCATAATTGGGTTTACAACTCGTAGCCATATCACTAGAAATCATACCTAAAAACAAGTTCACGAACACAAAGTACGACAAATAGATGGTTTTACGATTCGTAATTGGGATTGTAACAATCAAACATTAAAAAAATGAATTTGAAAAGTTGATTTTATGATTGAAAACTAAGGGTCGTACTTCCATTTACAACCCGTAAATAGAGTTCGTAATTGTAGATTCTAAAAACTCTATTTGAGTAGTCTCTAGTAAAACAGTCATACAAATTTACTCCAAACTCTAAATGATACAAACATGTTAGTGCTGGAAAGAAGTCTCATAGAACATTGATTTGACAGGTCATGGTCCACCTAATTCAGTTTAGGGTAAGATATAGGGTCATTTTAAGTTGGCTCTTGCATGTACTAATATGAAAAGCATAGTTAGTATGAAGGTTTTGAACTCAACTTAGAACTAGAGGTCTCTTATGATCGTAAACAACTTCTAATGAACTTCCCACTCATATGAATGAACCTTAATATATAAGCACAGGTAGGATATTACCTTGCTTAAGAGGATATACTTGCAACGAAAAATTTAGATTCTACGAGTAAAGTTGCGAGGTGTTCCAAATCATTAAATAATTTTTTGAAACAAAAAGTTAGCCAATTTTATCTCAGTATAAAAAAAGCCAGTAAATATTTTTTGGCGGCCTATGTTACTCAAACTTTCTAAAACTGTTGGTTCGTCTGTGTCAGATCGTCCTAAAACAAATTACTTTTAAGGGATCCAGTAAACTCTTGACAATATTTCTTGTATTTTCCTTATTGCTTTTTTGTGTTGTTTGATTGTCTGACATGCTTCCAAAGGAGTTCAGAAGAGTTTTGAGCGAGTTTTGCCTTTTAAGAGACCTATGAAGTGAAAGAGTTGACTTTAGGCAACATCCGTAGAATCTAATTTCATATGAGACTTCTCATAGTTCCATCAACTCAGAAGGATCATTTTTATCTAGTAGGATTGTCAGTTGGTATTTGGAGGCATTCATTTTTAGTTTGTTTCGGTACGCGTTTTCACTTTGAATTCAGTCAACATTCTTGGTAAACATACTCGAAATCAGTGTGGTAAGCTCCAGAATGCCGAGTTTATAGTGAACCAACTGTTTGTTTGAATCCCAAGGTGTTTGTGATGATTTTGTGGCATTTAATATTTTGTTTTATGTTTACCTTGCAATTATTGATTTCAGTAAATAATTTGATGAGACGATCTCAATTGTTGGTTTTATCAATTCAGTTGAGTCTGAAATATCAATTTTGATTGGGTAGCATTGTTCGTTTGTGTTTGTCACTCCCCGAGCCTATACCATGGATATGGGAAGCACTTGAGAACCGTTGCTGGCCCCAGGCAAACCCTTGGCCTGGCTCAACTCTCAGCGGAAGACTTATTGAACAATAAGAGAACTTTTAAAAGTAAAGCTTTAACTCAAAATATTTAAAGAAACATTCACTATCCAAAGCAGCAACTCATGTCTAGAACAAAACAATTGAAATCAACAAGACTAATGAACTACTATCTATCTATATATCTATGAAGCCTTTAATACTATGAGGGAATTCGGGACAAGACCCTTGATCATCCTAACAACACTGAAATAAACAAGATAAATAAGGGATCCTCCGGAAGCAAGGAGGCTCACCAAATAACTTGGAACTCGACTGGATCAACGAAGCGCTTGTTAATGATCCTAGTTACTGGTATTTGTATTATAAATTGATGCAGGACAAATGTGTCAATACATGTAATGTACAAGCATGCAAGGGGAAATCTAAACATGAACTGTAATTGAAGAAACAATTTACCTAGTCTCAACTTAGCTCCACCTTAACTCATTTGAGTATAAAAGTATTTTATTTAATTAAAAAGGAAAGAGTCGCCACTTGATTTTTAAAGTAAGATTAAGAAAACTACTTTTCAAAATATTAGAACAGTAAATCTGATGAAATCTTTTAAAGGGTTTCGGGGTTCATATTAACGTTTTCGAAAGGGCTTGAAAGCACCTAAAACGTCCACTAACTTGCGGTTATCTGGTAGTTAAAATATTAGGCTAGTTAAAATAAGCATACTTAATTAAATTGAGGAAATAAACGACTTTTTGGGGGAAAGGGAGATATTACAAGGGTATAACTTGAATGAAATATTGTGCAAAAATTCTAAAGTCAAGTAGAAAAATAAGTGCTTACTTAATTTTACTCAAAATGGCTATCCTTTGGGGAATTGAATTATGAAAAAACGTTAAAATTAAATAAACAAATAAAACACATACTAACAATTAAATAGATAAGGTAAGAAAGGTTTGGGCCCAAGTATGGTTCTGTCCGCCTGGCCCAGCGCTTGGGCCTAATTTCAGCTTTGGACCTTTGGCCCATCTGCACCTATCCTAAGGAAACTAAAGTACCCAAAATGTGTGGGCTTATGGCCCGATCCCTTGTCCTAAACTAACATAGAAATCTGATTTTTCTTCAGCCTTAGGCCTAATTCCACCTGTCCTAGTATGTACCAAGATAATAGTAAAAGGGGGCTTAGGCCCAATAATAACATAATACAACTCTAAAAAAGTGGGCTTTTTGCCCCTATTTATGCTGCAATATACTGCCTATATACTTAGGGTATATCGTTGTAAATTCTTGTATTTTCAGCTACTAGACCTGTATTTTCTATTTACATGCCTTATAAGTTTGCTTTCCTTTCCTCCACACTAATCCAATTTGACGGAACCAACTCGAGAAGATACACAATTAGGCCCCTGTGGCTCATTCGAAATGCAAGGGACAGGATATAGAGCAATCCAATGCACCCAATTAAATTATTCATGCAGCAGACAAGGAAGAAAATAAACTAATTGATAAATGACTAAGAGTGATCGATTTTAGCATATTTATCAATTAATATAAACAAAGGAAAACTTGAGCATAAAATTGCAAATTGAAGGAAAAATGCATCATAATCATATATCTAAAGCTAAGCAGCTACACTAATTCAAGAATTAAACTAGGCCATCTTCTGCATCAAAAAACTACTTTATGTGTGACTTTAAAATGTAAGAAAAAGACAACTATATTTAAATAAACAAACCAACATATTGGATTAAACACAAAGTGACTTCAATATGGCAATTCAATAGTAGAATAATAAACTAAAGGAAATGAGGGGAAAGGATCCTAAACAACAAAATTATAGGTTACTGAAACAAGGGAAGACGTCCATGATACCATCCATACTTAATTCAAGAAACATGACACTCAAGAAGTTAACAAAGAATGAAATTAATGCGAGAGGGTTATTAAGAAATTAATACTACATTATCAAAGATAAATAAATTCACTATTTAACGTATAACTAAACTTAGTGACAAGCTGCATAATACGACTCAGGAAGAAAGAACCCATATAGGAAAGCTCATGTGTTAAAAAAATTGAAAACTAAAATCATTTGGGTTATGTATATAGGACTAGACGGGCAAGCTGATTCTATCCACGACTATTCATACAAGGACAAAGGTGTAGAATGAACAAGAGAGCTTATTAGTCAGGTTATGAATCAGATTGGTATAGAAACTAAAAAAAATCACAGATTATTACCCAAATTCTATATATAACCAACAAATCTATCAAAGACAAGATCACTTTGGTCAATGTTTAGGCTATGACTAACTATAAAAGGAAGAGAAACATCATACCATATATTTTCAACTATTTACATTGAAACATGTATTAGTTGAACAAATTCCAAAAGACATGAAGCATTAAAATCCAATTTGTTATAACTTTGAAGAAGAGGAAGTAAGGATACAATTGAAGCTTGTTAAGATACAGTTAATAGAAAAATTAGATAGCCGCAACATGACAACAATGGTAGCCTATTTCAGAGGAAACAGAAAAGTGAGATAAAACAACAACTAGTAGACTAAAAAGGTTTAAGCAAAGTTAATAATTTCATCCATTCTAAAGATCGAGATTTAGGCTAAAACAAACTCCTTTGCATTTTATAGTGAAATAGTAACCAAACATGAACAAGAAAACAAGTCGCAACAACATGTAATAAGCAAATACTTAAGAAATCTAAAAGAAAACACAATAAAAAATATCAAAGACAATCAACGAGCTGATTTAGACATTCAAACTAAAACATCACTGAGGATATTTAAACAGAAGACATAGGATATCCATAGAGCAAAACTTTCCGACATCGGAAGAATAACCTTGAAATAAAAGAAAAGACAGGGAAAATGTTATAAAGAAAGAAGCATTACCTCTTTCTTGGCAACGACTGGAACTCGAGTTGCTGGAGAGAACTCCACCACCACTAACAGATTCCAATGAAGAAGCTTTGATGAGAGTTTCAGAAAAAAGAAATTAGAACTCGGACCTTCTCTTATCCAGTAGTCACGACCCAAGTGTACCCCCTAGATGTAACATGGCATATAGAACCCCAAAGGACTACATGTAAAACACATCGCATATCATAACATAAAGTACTAGAACAATAAAGACTAAAACAACATTTATGTCCAAAACATCTTTATAGAAAAGCAGAAGTCTAACTCATGTCTCAACATAGCCATCTGTTACAATTGAAATAATAGTGGGCCTAGCCCATACATCCAGTTCAAAAAGGAAATACGAAAGAGAAACTACAATAAAGAAAGTCCATCCTCGAACCATGAGGACTCACAAAGCTCGGAAAGAGATCAAAGTCCAAGCTTTAGCCACTAGAATGGAAACCCTGTCTGTCAGACCTTACATTTGTGAGAATGTAGGCAAGAAAATGTGTAGTACAAAATATACACTAAGTATGATAACTATGCATAAAAACATTTAAAACATGCTAAGAGGACATTTCATTTCATGATAAGCAACTTACCAAGTTTAAATATCATAATGAAAATAGTTGGAAGACATAGGTAATAACATCATAGTCAATGCACACTAATCATCTTTAAGTTTTTGAACGCATATGAGATACTTCTTTAAGTAACATTAGTTCATTAGTCATCTTGTTGTGGTAGAATTTGTAACACCCCGAAAATGCTAACAAGAGTCGCATGTCGATAAACCACTGCTTAATTATTACAATATGTTTAATTCTCATTTTGGAAACATGAAATAATGTTATATTTGCAACCTTGCTTAAAATAATTGTCATCGTAATTTAATGTATTGTATGGGGGTATTTGCATAATGTTTTAATTAGAAATATGTATAGCTTTAAAAGGAGGTGAAGGAGACATATATATAGGTGTATATGTATGCATTTGGGCAGCACAAAAGTATTTGGGCAGCCAACTTTTATGGACAGCTGTGTATATGATAAGCACCTCTTGTGTTACTATATTTTGACGCCTCCTCTTAGGAAATTCGTCTCACCTGAAGTATAAGTCCCTTAAAACATTATCTAACCTGTTGTTCTTCAAGATCACAAGAGAAAATCTTGGTCCTTTTGGCTGGAAATCGAGTTACACTCTTCTCTTTGGTAAGTGGTAAAACCTGTTTTTGATCTGAGTAGCGTTTAGTAGATTAAGAATATCTCATTCTATATAACTTTGTTTATTGTGAATAAATATGATTTAGAAAGATAATTCGTATATGTACAACTCTTATGTTTATGTTAAACTCTAATTTAGTTGTTATGGATTCGAAATATGGGAGGCATCATAGGACAAGTTCGGTCCAGATTCTGAAGTTTGAAATCCTGTATGGACAACTGTTAGTGTTTTGAATATATCTTTTTATCCAAAATACATTTTGTGGTGATTCTTGTTTTTTTGCAACCTTAAGAGAGGTACCTACATCTTTCATGAAGAGTGTACAGTCCAGTTTTGCCGTTTGCCATTTCAAATCTTAGTTGCGACATGATGCACTAGGATGGCCAGAATTTACTGTTTGGGAGCATAGTCGTATTTGTACAGGCTAGGCTTACTTGTGATGATAACCCTATTTTACGTCATCATTATTGAGCTACTAGAAAGTAAATACGTTATTGAATTCATTTTTTAAGGTTGTATATCCTCGTGTACAAGTTGAAGACTTTGATACGCTGCTAGGTCTACGGTTTGACTCGTGGAGATTTGTTGGACTGTTTTTGTGCTAAAGAACTGAGGTTTGTGTATAAACTTATACTTGTACTATTTTTACCTGCTGGTGTATCTGAAAGTTATCTTGGTACCTTGGTTACCTCTTGTCACTTTGCATTGTCGTATTGGTATTCTTTAATACATTAAAGATGCTTATGTAACTCGCCCACTTGTATGGATTGTTTGATCACTTAGCACTCTTGTTGGGACCTTGTACTTTTTGTGGCTGTGACTTTGTCACTCTTGGCATGCCTCTTGGTTCGGATCATTTGCCATTTTGACTCTGGATTTTTAGTTCGTCTTAAGAATAGAAGTTGTCCATTTTAAGTACGAACTAGGAAGCCATTTTTTTAATATGGTTCTTGGTTCTCTTGATTATTGGGTTTTGAACTTTCTTGATACCTGCTCGTGCTTGGTGTGACGACATGATGTATATATTGGGTGAGCCTTGTTATTGAATCTCTTGAAAAGTTGTGCTATGAGCATTCTTGACATTTAGACCTTTATATATTGAACTTGATACTACTTGTATATTGTTTACTTGATTTACTGATTTTGTTTTGATCGTGCTACCCTTGAGTGGAGAATGATAACTTGGTGAATTTAATGGCTCCAAACCTATAGTTTGTACACCACTAAGCTATATGCTTAGCGATAGTTGTTTCTATCGTAGGGGTTGTTCGCGATGATGCTTGAAGCTGGCCATTGATGATAGGGATTTTGAAAGCCTTAAGGAAGATCACATTTCATATTGACATATATATTTTGAATAACCTTGGGACTTGTACATGATCTTTGCGTTGTATATTTACAGGAGATTTTGAGGGCTGATTTTCTCATGTCACCATGGGTTGTAATATATGTGTGGTTATACGTTTTTATCTCTTTGGGGTGTATAAACCCAAGTCTTGTAATATACTAATTAGCTATATGTCTTGAAAGTTGTGTGAAGCATGAGCCGGCTGATTTCGATACTCAGAAGCTTGTAATATTCTTGTTATTTCACCCTCGAGTGTGAGGTTAACAGATGCATGAAGATCTAGTCGGTTAATTGCTTAAATGTTATATTTTATTTTTGGAGTTTGTTATGAATATAATACCTCTACTAGATTAAAATCAGTATGCCCTCATTAATTGAATTTAAATTTCGCAAGTATTTAAGTAGATTTCTTGTTTAAGTAGTGGTATTGTTTTGAAACGATTGCTACAAGTGTTGGTATCAGAGCCAGGTTTGTGGTTCTAGGACTTTTGTTGTGAATTACTAATACAGTTGTTTGCTTTCAAAAAAGGTTCTATTTAGATTATTTGTTCTCTTATATGATTTATGATAATTGCATCGCATGTAGAGTGCATATGCATCTAGTACATATCCCTAATGCAATGATCTTCCGTTTTGAAGGAATTAAGTTATGGCCACTTCTTCTAACCGACCTATGGAAGCTGCTCGTGAAGGTTCGGGTGCCTCTGTTTCCCAACCTCATGCACTGGAAGGGGTTGGAGAACCTAGCTCGAATCAGTATGTTCCCCACACTAGTGATTCTGAAGTGGGAAACCATCAGGGTGTAAGAGCTAGTCCACATCCTCACATTAGTCATGGTACTCAAACCATAAATCCTCATTTTCAACAAATGGTTGAATTCTTCCACCATATGGCTGAATCGATGCATGATCCCCACATGATTAACTTTGAGAAAATGAGGAAAATGGGTGGAGTGGAGTTTGAAGGCACTGTTGATCCCACAGATGCTGAACAATGGCTTGATCGCATGGAGAGGGTATTTGAGCAGTTGGAGTGTTCAGATGTTGCCAAATTTAACTATGCTATTTCACTACTACAAAAGGATACTTATGATTGGTGAGTAAGTGTTCCGAATGCCAAGGTAAAACCTTCTGTTCTTGCTTGGGATGATTTTGTTACGGAATTTCGTATGAAGTATGTCCCACCTGCTTATTGTGACGCAAAGAAAAAGTAGTTTTTGAATCTAAGGCAACGAGGCATGTCTATTGCTGAATACAAACAGAAGTTTCTAAGGCTCTCTCACTATGCTGGTGGTATTATTAAAGAGGAAAAAGACAAGTTCAGGAAATTTGAAGACGGTTTAAATGATTCCATTAGGAAGAATGTGGCGATCCTGCAACATGAGAAATTTTGTAAGTTAGTGTCTGCTGCTTCTACTTGGGAATGACTTGATAAAGAAGAAACTAGTACAAATGAAAACAGATTCCGAAAGCCTA
The DNA here is from genome assembly GCA_029582545.1 of Solanum lignicaule. Taxonomy (NCBI): domain Eukaryota; kingdom Viridiplantae; phylum Streptophyta; class Magnoliopsida; order Solanales; family Solanaceae; genus Solanum; species Solanum lignicaule. Next base: position 31,066 of record JAJOOF010063047.1, read on the forward strand.
GACCAGATTTTGGGGGTCCATCCAAAAGGGGAAGGTTTGATAATTCTAAGGCTGATAGTGATAACAGGCCACCTCAACAAAGGCAAAACAAATCAGAAGTTTCTACAGCTAGCACTCCAAATTATGGCCAAGGCAAGCCTCGCGTTCCTACTTGTCCACAATGTGGAAAGAATCATTATGGCACTTGCAGAAGAGCTTCTGGTGCATGTTTCAATTGTGGGAGCTCTGATTATAAAGTGAAAGATTGTGCTAATCCTACTAATGCTCCTTCCTTTAAAACTGAAGGCTCAGTTCATAAGCCTTTTGGTAATCCTCCTCAAACTAATAGAGGTGCAAGACCTAAAGACACCCAGGCAACAGGTACAAATGGAGTTAATCAAGCTAGTGGGCAAAAGGCTACTGCACGCGCTTATGCGATGAGGCAGAATGATGATCAAGATGGACAAGACGTGATTATCGGTAAATATTACTTATTTGGCTTATGTGTGTTTACATTGTTTGATCCTGGTTCTACACATTCCTATATTTGTTGATCACTTGTTCTTCCCAGAAATGTGAAATCTGTGAGCCTTGATTATAATGTGCTAGTTGAAACTCCTTTGGGTTTTCAAGTTGTATGTAATCGAGCTTACCAAGATTGTCCCTTTGTGATTCAAAACCTACTCTTTCCTGCTGATTAGATTGAAATGCCCTTCAAGGATTTTGATGTTATTAAAGGGATGGATTGGCTTTATAAATATCATGCGGTGGTATATTGTAGGTCTAAGCATGTGACTTTTAAAGATCCTACATTTTCACACATCATTGTACAAGGTGAAAGATCAGTGACATCTAGTATTATTTCTGCGGCCTTGGCAAGAAAGTGGATGCGTCAAGGTTGTGGGGCATACCTTGCCTACATAGTTGATATACGATTGAAGAGTCCTTGTATCAAAGACATACCTACTGTATGTGATTTTCCAGAAGTAGTTCAAAAAAACCTTCCGGGATTGCCCCCGGAAAGAGAGGTTGAATTTCCAATCGAGCTTATCCCTGGATCTACCCCTATTTCTATCACTCCTTATAAAATGGTTCCAGCTGAATTAAGAGAATTGAAATCTCAACTACAAGAACTTCTTGAGAAAGTTTTTATTCGACCTAGTGTTTCTACTTGGGGAGCCCCTATTTTATTCGTAAAGAAGAAAGATGGCACTCTTAGGCTTTGTGTTGACTATAGACAATTGAACATAATTAAAATCAAGAATAGATATCCACTGCCAAGGATCGATGAATTGTTTGACCAACTTAAGGGTGCTAAAGTATTCTCAAAAATTGATTTAAGATTGATTTAAGGTCTGGATATCACCAACTGCGGGTTAGAGAGAATGATATTCCTAAAACTGCTTTTAGAACTCGGTATGGTCATTATGAATTTTTGGTGATGCCATTCGGATTGACAAATGCTCCTGCGGTATTTATGGATCTAATGAATCGAGTATTCAAACCTTATCTTGATCAGTTTGTGGTTGTTTTTATAGGTGATATTTTAATATTTTCCAGAAGTAATGAAGACCATAATAAACACCTCCGAATTATTTTGCAAATTTTGAGGGAGAAAGAGCTTTATGCTAAACTTTCCAAGTGTGAATTTTGGTTTGATGAAGTAGCTTTTTTGGGACATGTTGTATCAACAGAAGGTGTGAAGGTGGATCCTAGTAAGATATAAGTGGTTGTTGAATGGAGACCTCCTTAAAGTCCAACTGAGGTAAGAAGTTTCTTGGGTTTAGCAGGATACTATAGAAGATTTGTCAAAGGCTTCTCCTTTATCGCCTCCTCTTTGACTAAGCTATTGCATAAGGAAGTAAAGTTTATTTAGGATGACAACTGTCAAGAGAGATTTGAAACTCTCAAATCTTTGTTGACTCAAGCTCCTATACTTACTCTACCGATTGAAGGGAAAGAATATGTAGTTTACAGTGATGCTTCTCACAATGGTCTAGGATACGTTTTGATGCAAGAAGGGAAGGTTATTTCTTATGCCTCTCGAAAATTAAAACCGCATAAATTGAATTATCCTACTCATGATCTTGAACTTGCTGCTATAGTGTTTGCTTTAAAAATATGGCGGCATTATTTGTATCGAGAGAAATGACATGTATTCACTATTCACAAGAGCTTAAGGTACTTGGGTACACAAAAGGAGCTAAACCTTCGACAACGTAGATGACTTGAACTCATCAAGGATTATGACTGCACGATTGATATCATCCAGGTAAAGCCAATGTGGTTGCAGATGCCTTAAGTCGGAAATCCTTCGCAAGCATTTCTTTGAGTCCTTTACCCTTGTTCCTCGAGTTAAGAGCCTTAAATGTTTGTTTTACACTTGATTCAAATGGTTCAGTTATTACTAATTTGCAAGTAAAGCCAATATTACTTGAACAAGTGAAAGAAGCACAAAAGTTAGATGAGAAACTTGTAAAATTGACCAGAGAAGTTCAAAGTGGAAAAAAACTTGATTTTACATTTACGGAGGATGGTGTCTTATTTTATTAAAACAGGTTATGTGTCCCTAATGATGTCAAATTTAGGAGAGAAATATTGAATGAAGCACATAGTGCATCATATGCAATGCATCCTGGAGGTACAAAGATGTACCAGACCATCAAAGAAAATTATTGGTGGAATAGTATGAAGAGAGACATTGCGGAGTTCATCTATAAATGTTTGGTTTGTCAACAAGTAAAGCTAGAACATCAAGTCCCAGTTGGTTTACTACAGCCCTTGTCGATGCCAGAATGGAAATGGGAGAAAATAACAATGGACTTTATTTCAGGACTTCCTCGCACTTAAAGGAACCATGATGCAATATGGGTGATTGTGGACAGGCTTACCAAGAGTGCTCACTTCTTAGCAATCATGATGGATTACTCACTTGAGCGTTTAGCCGAATTGTACATTAATGAGATTGTAAGACTACATGCGATACCTGTATCTATTGTATCTGATCGAGACCCAAGGTTTTCGAGCTTGCATTTTGGAGTTTGAGGGTAGTTGGGACAATCGAGTATTGGAATGCCTCCCTATGAAGCCTTATATGGAAGAAAATGCCGGACCCCTCTTTGTTGGAGTCAAGTTGGTGAAAGAAAACTTGTTGGCCCTGAAATTGTGCAACAAACAGAGGACAAGGTATAAATTATCAAAGATCATCTAAAGATTTCTTAGGATAGACAAAAGTCGTACGCTGATCTTAAAAGGCGTGACATTGAATATCAAGTTGGAGATAAAGTATTCTTAAAGGTGTCTCCATGGAAAAAGATTATGAGATTTGGTCAGAAAGGAAAGGTTAGTCCCGATTTATTAGACCTTATGAGAAACTTGAAAGGGTTGGACCATTTGCATATAAATTGGCTTTGCCACTTGAGTTAGACAAGATCCACAATGTCTTCCATGTTTATATGCTTAGAAGATATCATTCTGATCCATCTCATGTTCTTCAAGTTGAATCTATTGATGTTAATCCTGACTTGACGTTTAATGCAGAACCTATTCTAATTCAAGCTCGAGAAGTAAAGCAACTTAGAAACAAGAGAATTCCCTTAGTAGAGGTACTTTGGAGGAAGCATTCTGGAAAAGAAGCTACATGGGAAAGAGAAGAAGATATGAGAACCCAGTATCCGCACTTGTTCCGGGACTAGTGTAAGGTAAATTTCGAGACAAAATTTCTTTAAGGTGAAGAGAGTTGTAACACCCCGAAAATGCTAACAAGAGTCGCATGTCAATAAACCACTGCTTATTTATTACAATATGTCTAATTCTCATTTTGGGAGCTTGAAATAATGTTATATTTGCAACCTTGCTTAAAATAATTGTCATCGTAATTTAATGTATTGTATGGGGGTATTTGCATAATGTTTTAATTAGAAATATGTATAGCTTTAAAAGGAGGTGAAGGATATATATATAGGTGTATATGTATGCATTTGGGCAGCACAAAAGTATTTGGGCAGCCAACTTTTATGGACAGCTGTGTATATGATAAGTACCTCTTGTGTTACTATATTTTGACACCTCTTAGGAAATTTGTCTCACCTGAAGTATAAGTCCCTTAGAACATTATCTAACCTGTTGTTCTTCAAGATCACAAGAGAAAATCTTGGTCCTTTTGGCTAGAAATCGAGTTACACTCTTCTCTTTGGTAAGTGGTAAAACATGTCTTTGAGCTGCGTAGCGTTTAGTATATTAAGCATATCTCGTTCTATCGAATTTTTTTTACTGTACATAAATATTATTTAGAAAGATAATTCGTATATGTATATCTCTTATGTTTATGTTAAACGCTAATTTAGTTGTTATGGATACGAAATATGGGACGCATCATAGGACATGTTATGTCCAAATTCTGAAGTTTGAAATCCTGTATGGATAACTGTTAGTATTTTCAATATATCTTTTTATCCAAAATACATTTTTCGGTGATTCTTGGTTGTTTACAACCTTAAGAGAGGTACCTACATCTTTCATGAAGAGTATACAGTCAAGTTTTGCCGTTTGCCATTTCAAATCTTAGTTGCGACATGATGCACTAGGATGGCCAGAATTTACTATTTGGGAGCATAGTCGTATTTGTACAGGCTAGGCTTACTTGTGATGTTAACCCTATTTTACATCATCATTATTGAGCTGCTAGAAAGTAAATAAGTTATTGATTTCATTTTTTTAAGGTTGTATATCCTCGTGTACAAGTTGAAGACTTTGATACGCTGCTAGGTCTACGGTTTGACTCATGGAGTTTTGTTGGATTGTTTTTGTGCTAAAGAACTGAGGTTTGTGTATAAACTTATACTTGTACTCTTTTTACCTGCTGGTATATCTGAAAGTTATCTTGGTACCTTTGGTTACCTCTTGTCACTTAGCATTGTCGTATTGGTATTCTTTAATACATTAAAGACGCTTATGAAACTCGCCCACTTGTACGGATTGTTTGATCACTTAGCACTCTTGTTGGGACCTTGTCCTTCTTGTGGCTGTGACTTTGTCACTCTTGGCATGCCTCTTGGTTCGGATCATTTTCCATCTTGACTCTAGATTTTTAGTTCGTCTTAAGAATGGAAGTTGTCCATTTTAAGTACGAACTATGAAGCCAGTTTTTTTAATATGGTTCTTGGTTCTCTTGATTACTGGGTTTTGACCCTTCTTGATACCTGCTCGTGCTTGGTGTGACGACATGATGTATATATTATGTGAGCCTTGTTATTGAATCTCATGAAAAGTTATGCTATGAGCATTACTGACATTTAGACCTTTACATATTAAACTTGATACTCCTTGAATATTGCTTACTTGATTTACTGATTTTGTTTCGATTGTGCTGCCCTTGACTTGAGATTGATAACTTGGTGAATTTAAGGGCTCCAAACCTATAGTTTGTACACCACTAAGCTATATGCTTAGCGATAGTTGTTTCTATCGTAGGGGCTGTTCGTGATGATGCTTTTAGCTGGGCATTGATGATGGAGATTTTGAAAGCCTTAAGGAATATCACAGTTGCATATGCACATATATATTTTGAATAACCTTGGGACTTGTACATGATCTTTGTGTTGTATATTTACAGGAGATTTTGAGGGCTGATTTGGTCATGTCACCATGGGTTGTAATATAAGTATGGTTATACGTTTTTATCTTTTAGGGGTGTGTAAACCCAAGTCTTGTAATTTAGTAATTTGCTATATGTCTTGAAAGTTGTGTGAAGCATGAGCCGGCTGATTTCGTTACTCGGAAGCTTGTAATATTCCTGTTATTTCACCCTCGAGTGTGAGGTTAACATATGCATGAAGATCTGGTCGATTAATTGCTTAAATGTTATAAATTTTTTTTTGAGTTCGTTATGATTCTAATCCCTCTACTAGATTAAAATCAGTATGCCCTCATTAATTGGTTTTAAATGTCGCAAGCATTTAATTAGATTTCTTGTTTAAGTAGTGGTATCGTTTTGAAAGGATTGCTACAGAATTAGCCTTAACTGACATAGAGACCTTGTGAGCTAAAACATGATCACCCAGTGTCTCCCACACCGAATAGGTTTGTTCTACTTGCCTAAGGTAGAACTATGAAAATCTAGACTAAGTTGATCCACTAGCTAATCAACCAATGGGGGCACATAGTTATGGGATAAAGATATTTTTACTAGAAACCCGACCTCTACTCATGGGTGAGCTTCCATCTCATGAGACTTCTTCTAGCAATCCAGCCTCTACTCACGGGAGAGCTTTCATCTCAAGGTTAATATCCACTCGGAGCTAAGTTTAATTTCCACGGAATAGTATTTTCTTACTTATTCTCATTATTCATAGAAAGGCATGTCATTTTTTCCAATCCAATTAGTTCATTAGGATAACTCTCATTCATTGATTCAATTAGGTGAGAATAGCCTTTCAACCTAAAAATTCTTTCTATGTGAGAAAACCTTTCACATCATAGTTGTAAGTGTTTTATGAGAATATCCTTTCAACAACAACATTGGCATTTTACTGTCAAAGAACCTTTAAAGCATTTACATAGGTTTCATAAGATCATGCATAAACTCATACTTTACCCTTTCAAGGTTCAAAGCTACTTTCAATCACCAAATCTAGAATTCTAGCATTAGATAGAGATTTTATCATACAATAAGGTAAATTGTATTACTTAATGCTTTAGATCATAAAATTCCTCTTTCATAATCAACAACCCAACTCTATTAGATCACAATTGGAAAACATTGGGGTTTGTGTTGGTTCATGGGGGAAACATCATAAAGGCATTGTAAATCATCAATTCATGCATATTTAAACAAAATTAAACCATTAATATCAATAATCAAAAGAACCCATAGTGTTAGAAGAAAACCCTCGCTAATTGGGGAATTCTACCATTTAAAATAGAGGAATTTAGGGACTCCATGGGTAGAAGGAACCCATGGATGAAAGCTATCATACCTCAAGTCCAATTGCCTATCTTCAATGGAGAATTTGGATCCTTAGCTTGAAACCCTAGGTGAAATCTTCTTCTTCTTCTCAATGTTCTAGAGAGAGAATATTTTAGAGGAATTGGTTTTTTTTTTTGGGATTTAGGAAGAATGAATTAAATGGGGAATTTTGGAGGGTTAAAAATACTTATATAGCTGGTCTAGGTGTAGGCAAAATGACACCACCTCAATTTAATTAAAACTGGAAAAGACCCATATGCCCTTAAAAATAACTGACACCCCACGATCGACAGATATTGACCAAAGGATCGTGGATGGACCTACAGTCCGTCCTGGTTTGTTCTCAGTGACTTGATTCTAGGCCTTGACCTATGGATCGTCGACCATAGTCTATGGTTTGACCAATGGACCGTTGGTCAGGCTGTGGTCTCGAGGTCCTAAATTGACCCAAGGAGGAATTATCGACTCAAAGATAGGACATTCTCAAAAAAACAAAGGGGTGAATTAATGATGACTCTGATATTTAGACTCATTTAGAGCTTATTTACAATGATTTAGTGTCCTCAAATGCTTATTTTGTGTAAATAACTGATGCAAAACCCTTGATTTCCAGTTATATGGATTGAGGAACGAAGCATGGACACTAATTTCCAAAAAGGAACAAAGTGACCTGAAAGAACGAAGAAATGAAAGCCTGGTGATCACCAAGTCCCTTTGGTAAGTCGCTGAAAGGCCATTATATCACCTAAAGTTCTAGTGTGCCAAGCCCTGAAGGAGAAAACCAAGTTACTGAGAGAAAGGAGCAGTCGGCGGATCGCCGAGTGGTTCCGCGTTGCAGTGTTGGATCGCCCAAAGTTAAAGACCTTGAGGAAGCTGAAGGACAAGGCAAAAGGGCGAGAAGGTTGATCAAGGGCGGATCGGCGAGCTCGACTTACTGCGCCGAATAATCCTTCGCAGCATATTTTTGGCAACTATAAATACATTTTTGAACATTTTCTTTAGTATTATATTATTATTAAATTTTCAGTTCTAAGTTTTGGCATTGAATTCTGAATATTGAGACAAGTTTTTCCTAAACTTTGGAGAATTGAAGTTTTTCACCTTTGAGAAATATAAAGTGGGTATTTGAGATTTTTTTGACTTGGAGCATTGTAAGGAGAAATTAATCTTACACAGTTGATGGAAATTCAATTTTGTAACAATTTTTATCTGTTTATGATGTCTTGCTAAAACCCCAATTCTTGGGGTGTGTATGTGATTATGGGCAGATTTAGTTTATGGGTATTGCTAATTGTTAGTTTAACTATTTAGAAGTGAGTTTAATCAGTAATTGTGGTTTAATTTAAGAATTGTAGTTGCTAATACAGTTTTATCTTGGTGTTTTTAGCTTGCTCGAGAGAGAGGTTTTAAGACCAAGATTACTGATTGATGGTCAGTGGATATTGGGTTGACATAGATTCAGCTCGAGATAGTGAATCATAAACTCACTAATATACAACTATTTCCTATCAGTTGCAATTACCCATTTGTCTATATTAGCCTATAATCGAATCACATCCCAAGAACCCGTCTCATTATTGTAATTCCTTATTGTTTGTTGCTGTTGTAGTTGATAATTCCAAACCAAAACCCCCTATTTGACATTTGTGTCACCCCTTAATTTGAATTATGTTTTTATTTGATAAATTCTATTCATATGACTGATTTGATCATATTCATACTTCCTGATTGATTCTCAAACACGTACCGCTCCCTGTTGGATTTGACCCCAACTCATTTAGTTGGGTTTTATACTGACTAGAGATCATTGTCACTTAGAATTGGATGAAGTTTCCTTGAAAGGTTAATGAAAATGCCGCCGCTGCCGGGGAATAGTGTGGATTGAGAATTTTTGGTGAAGTTGAATTTTGTTCTTTTTAGTTATACTTGAATCCACTTACTTTTAGTTTGGGTTTGTTTGTTTGTTTTTCCAAACAGAGAATACGAGTGTAAACGGAAGCAATGGTAGCCAAATGGGCCACCAAGATGACATCGGAAACCTAAATGATGTCAATGAGCCAAATGCTAATGACCATCATCTAATCGGTGGAATTGGTGCCATTCATTTGCCTCTGGTTGAAGGGAACATTGTGTTCCACATCACTAGCACTATGCTGCAGCTCTTGCAATTGAAAGGATTGTTTGGTGGTTTGGCTCATGAGGATCCCCATGAGCATATTAGAAATTTTGTCGATGTTCTCTTTCAATAACATATCCCAAGAGTTGGTCCGGTTGAGGTTGTTTCCATTTTCTCTAATGGGAGAGGCCTGCAAGTGGTTGGCTGAACTGTCACGATACTCTATCACTTCATGGGATGAGCTTGTCACCGCATTTGAAGTGCGATTTTTCCCTCCTTCGAAGATGATGATACTTCAAGATAACATTCAGAGCTTCAAGCATCTCGAGGGCGAGCCAATCCATGAGACTTGGCTATGATTCAAGAAGTTGGTACTGCAATGCCCAACTCATGGTTTGCCCGACAACGTTTTGCTGCAATAATTGTAGCGAAGTCTTGATTCCGTAAACAAGGGAGTAGCTGACCAACTTTCTCTGGGAGGTTTGTTGCAACAACCTTATGTTATAGCTGCACAACTCTTGGATGGTATGACAAACATCAATTGGGCATGGTATACCCGCAAAGACTAGGTCTCGCCTTTCACTTTCAAATTAACCAAGGAGTAGATGGAGAAAGACAAAGAGAGGGACCAAAACATGGCCAAGATCATGATCCCACTTGACATTTTATCTAAAAATGTCCTGGGAGCTGGTGCTAGGAGTGTCAATATCATGGGTGTTGGGTGTGTGAACCCCGAAGAGTCCATGTTTGAAGTGTTGTATAATAAAGAGTTGAATTTTCTAGACAACCAAGGAGGTAGTTATCGAGCAAAATACCCGAGGTAGGGTGGTAACCAAGGTTGGAACAGGGATGATGGTTGGAGAGATTGTGATAGAGAGTGGAGGGATCAAAATCCCACTTAGAAGGAAAAGGGTGGGGAGAAGGACAGGTACATTCCTCCCCACGAGCGCCAAAAGCCCATGATTCTGAGGGTGCTCGTTCTGAGGATATGCTCTCTCTTATCCTCAACAAGGTTGAGGGGTCCGATAAGATCTTGAAAGAGATGAAGGAAAATATATCGATCCTTAGCCAGTCACCTCTCACTCTGTCTCTATCAAATAGTTGAAGACCCAAATGGGTCAGATCTCGTCTCATTTAAACCCGAGACAACAAGGGGGGTCTCCTAGTGACACTATGGCCAACCCCAAGAATGAGGTTTCAGTGAGGACTAGCGTCGTGCCACTACGTCAACTAAGGTGCTACTTGGTAGACAACCCAAGTCTTTATTTGCTATCTTTTTGTTTTAGGAATAATCGTGTGTTGATTTTGCAGGTTGAAGTGTAGGATGTGTTTGAAAAGTGTGGGTTGGCGAGCAACATGTCTAGTCGGCGAAGCACCGAAGAGGTCGGCGAAACCGACTTGTATCGCCGTTGGGCTCAATAAATTATCAAATTGGAGTGTGTAAAACTCGTTGGGCCCAGGAGAAATCGGGGTGTCATGGAAAGGGTTTGCGATCACGACTTTGTCCACCGTTTGGCCCCCACATTAACTGGAGGTCCTGTATAACTCAGAGTGGTAAGTGTCCACTCGGCGTGTCTCCGAGTGGGTCGGTGAGCAAAACTAATGTTGCCAAAAGGGCGAGAACTGGATGATTTTTAAAGGCCAAAGGTTTAAACTTTCAAACTCTTTCACATTCCCTCACTTTTTAACTGCCTAAACTCACACCCACACTATATTATTCTATATTTTAGTGTTTTCACTGTTTCCTAGTCGTCGATTGTGTGTTCGGAATTGGAATTCATTGTCGCCTAGCTTTTCAACTTATTTATTCAGCATTAAAGGTTGGTTTTCCGAACCCCAAACTTGTAATTAGCGATTTTTACTCACTTGCAAGTGTTTTGATCTTGGTGATGTGTGTTGGGCCTCTCTATATCGCAATTGTTTGCTTGTGTGCCTGTTTTAATTTGGATATCATGCCTATATTATTTAACCCGCATTTTTGCTAAATGACGTACTTTGCCCAATGATGGAGTTGTTGACATTAGTCTTAAGGGCGAAAGTCGTAAAATGGCCAAATTTGGCCAAACCGGTAGAAGTCTTAGTATCCCGGGGGCATGGGTAACATGGGTCTTGGTATAATTGTACTAGTGTGTGCTTTGTATTTGTTTTTGGGGGCTGCGGGTTTGATTTTGGAAGTCGGTGTTAAAAGTAGGCACGTTGGGCAGTTTAGGGAGCTGGGTCGAGCTCGCCGAACCACTCGGCAGTTTGTCGAACCCCCCTTGATCACCTTTAATTTCATGCTAAAATTTAGTTTAGGTTCTGTAACTTTCGGCGAGAAGCCTGAGTTCGCCGAGTGCACTTGGTGACTCACCGAAGGTCTTTTTTTATCTCCCTTTCTGCTCCCCTAACCCTTAAAATACACTGTAACTTTTAATGAGCTGGTCTGTGCTCGCCAAATGGTGTCGACGATTCACCGAAAGGCCCCTACCATCGCCAACATACAAATTTTTCTAAGACATTTTGAGCCAATCCTTTCGAAGAGCCCGATATGGCTCCCCAAAGTGATTCGGCGACTTAACGACTGGTTTGGCTAATCTAATTGTAACTGTGTTTCTGCAACTCTTCTTGAAACAAATCTAACTCTTTTTGATATTTTTGCAGATATGGCTTGAACCAACCTCGACATGCTGCCCTGTTAAAGAGCATATGGCATAGTTATAAATGAAGGAGGAGACAATCCTCCTAAAAAGGGAAGGATAGATGTTGTAAAGGGAGGCAAGGGCAAGGGAAAGAGGCCCATGACTGAGGTTCCGGAGCAGAAATGTGGCAGCGAGGGAGTGTTCTTTGACTCCCAAGCTGCATTCTTCGAACTGGACGATGACCAACTACTACAGTCCAAGCGAGCGGAGATCCATGCTTGGTCTCGTCCTGACTCATTAAGAGCTCCAGCAGCCTCACCTTCTACTGCAGATACAGTGCCAGCTCCGGCAACGCCCGTGGCCCTAGTGCCACGAGTTCAGTTTCCTCCTCCCCGGTTACTCAACAAATTAAAATCCAATGGATTGAGGACAGTTCTAGAGGAGAAGCTGCTGTCCTCAGAGGGCTTAGTGGGTAGATACTCTGCAGTGAGGACACCCTCCAGTTCCACCAGTTTGAGCAGTTCACCAGGCCCCTATATTTCTACATGGGTCTGGGAGTTCTACACAACATACAGAGAGCTGGTTCTCGAATGGAAGAAGAAAGCTAGCACTTTTCGACCAATAGAGTCTATTTTGGTACGGGGGGTTGTAGTGAGATGCACCTAAGATCATATCAATGATGTACTAGACAGAGGGTCAGTCTTTGACTACCCAAACTTGACCACCACTACGACTCCCTTGGATGATCTCAAGGGGTGGCTTGCACCCCTCATTTCTGACACCACCCCGAGGTTGATATAGGGAGGAGTTCCTATTGAGAAGAGGGTGTTGAACGTCGCTGCGAGATATTGGTTCGGATTCATCAGCAACTCCATCATGCTGTCAAAGAATGAGTCTACCCTCCGACATCCTAAGGCGACCTGCCTTAGGTCTATCATATCCAGGAGGAGCATTGACATGGGACTCATCATTGAGCATGAGTTGGACATGAGGGCCAAGCAGCATCAAACATCCCTACTTTTCCCAGTTTTGATGTCACACCCAAAATCCCATTAAGGTGAACCGGCACTCGTTACCGAGAAGGCTCGAGAGGACCAACCTGTAATCATGCTCTATCTATGAACATTTAAAGGTGTTGCCATAGTCGATAACATGTTTTCATGAAAGTAAACAATATTAACAAGCCAAAAGAAAGTGCACATGACTTGGGCAGTTGGGACCATGATGTCTAAGACACAAGGCACAACCACACTTCACTATACATAGTCTACAAAGCCTCTAAATGATGAAACATTATGGGGTTAAGGTCGGGACAGGCCCCGCCTTACACTCAGCTACTATACAATACCAAAATACATGCGATAAACTTGGAAAGCCCCGAATCAACCCGGAGCTCACCAATAGCTGCTGGATGTCCTGTTCTCCTATTGGGGAGATCTACTAGCTCTTATCCCTGCAACATGAATTGCAGCTCTCCCGCGAGAGACGTCAGTATGGGAGAATGTACTGAGTATGTAAGGTATAAAGTACTGTATGTGAAATAAGAACTCAACTGAAATCATATACCAATGTAAGGATACAAGACCACCTTTTCTCATATTATGGAATCAGGAATTTACATTCTTTTCTTTACTTTATCATTCTTTACTTTACACTCTGCGCACAACATAGAATACAAATGACCAGTTGATCAGTGGTAGACATATAAATCGGGATCGACCCATGCTAGGCTTTCCATTAACCCCTGGGATACCACCCGTAATATTGGGATCGACCCATGCTAGGTGATTCTTCCACCCCTGGGGTACCACCCATCAATAAGAAGATTCATTTATTATCTTTCCATTAACATTTGAGACGATTCTTTTGGTGGTCATAGCATTTTGAGTTTTGGGACTATGTACTCAACAAGTGACGTGTTATAATCATATAATGCAGGAGCAACAACGTGGAGAGTAGTTCCACAATTAATGAAATGCATATGAGCTGAAATAATATATGGACCTTATTTAGTTAAAACGAGAACTCATGCAGGGAATTCAATGTATATGTACAGATTTGACAATGAACATGTATTGGAACGTGCATACATGTTAAAGAGCGAGAACAAGGTCATAAGTCGTGTTCGAGCTGGTAGGCTGCCTCTATGTGTTGAGGGCAAGTCTTGATTTCATGTCAATGAGTAGTAAATCGAAAAGCCTTACATACCTTGTTGTACCACCTTGTAGTTACCTTGAAGTACCTTCCTTTCTTTTCAAATACTTATCTACAATAGAGTAGGTGATAAACTAGTATTAGTAGTTACTAAGCATGCTTAGGCAGTCCAATCTCACTCAACAATAATGCTCGGGCAGCAAACCTGTAATTACCAAACTAAGGGTGTTCTTTCAATCCCCGCCTTCTTTTATTGCATTTGTACACTACATAGCTATATTTCAATATCAACAATTTACACCCTTTCCAGACATCAACCAAGCTATCCCCAATATGTTTACACATCAACCTGTCCCAAAACAGTCCTAACAATCCAACATACAATATAGGACGTCAAAACCATAGTTTCCCATCATCATCCCACGAGTTCTTATCAATAGTATACTTAAAATATCATACTTAGACTCGTATTTAAGGAAGACAAAGATAGGGCGGTCACTTTACCTTAATTCTTATAACTCGTTTTCTTTTAACTTTAACTCTTCAATAACTTGGGCTTCCCTTGCAAGGGCTTGGGTTTATCCAAGAACCCTAGGAAACTTGTGGTTACTGCTATGCTTTGAATGAGAGAGGAGAAGCTTAGAGAGAAATCTGATTTTTTTATCTATTCTTAAAAGTGAGGAAATGGCTAGCAACTTGGGGATTATAAAGGTCTTATTTTTCCCCACCTCTTAAGTTTTAATATCAGCCACTAATTTGTCAAAGTGGTCCAAGTAGGTGATGCATCTGCTTGGAATTATATATACACAAAATGGGCCCTTTATGTACTCATCTTGGGCTGTAATCTTTCCCATTTCTAATATTAAGCCATGGGCCAGAATTATACCCTTAATTTGGGCCTTAATCTTTATTGGGCTGAAGTAGTTGGACTTGGACAGATTGGTGTGAGGCCTCTCTCCATTCCCTTTTCCTTTTTATTTAATTTGGGCCTCAAGTGAGCCCACTAATGCACGAACTAATCTTCCCCATCTACCTAGCCCATTTGAGCTAAGCAAGTAGGTGACACCTGCTAGCTTTATCAAGTCCAACAAGCACCTCAATTCTTTTATTCGTTTTCCGACCGTAATCTCCTTAGTTTAACTCAAAACTTATATACACTTGATCACCTGAACTTTTAGACTTACATATAGCCCTTCGATCCAGAATTTAAATACTTCTATAATTTAACGTTCACTCGATCGTGCAATATTGAAATGTACGGGAGTTACCCTTATAGCTTCTTTAATGTCACCATTCATCTAGGAAATCAACTTCATTACTTATACCACCAAGCTAAATAAAGTTCCATATGTGTAGAACTTGTACACGTAAAATACAGGGTGTTACATTTGATTACGGAGTTATGCCGACGTACTGGAGTTCCTCGTGAAGCGACGAGAGATACTGAGGTCACTCATTTATCCTTCACTGATATCTTGTGTATAGAGGCTGAGTACACTCGGGAGGAGAAAGCCAGGAGGAGAGCAGTGATGAGTCCACAAATTGGACTCATTTAGGGATATGTTTTAATAGGTTTAGTCTCCTCAAATGCATGTTTTATCTCAATAACTGATAAAATACTTTAATTTTTAGGTATTTAGACTTGGAGACAAAGGCATGGACACAGTTGAGCAAAAACGAACAAAGGAAGCTGAAAGAACGGAGAAATGAAGATATGCGGATTGTCGAAGCCATTCGACGTGTCGCTAAATGATCTAACTTCGTATTTTGTTCCAGTGTGTTGAGCCATAAAGGAAAGGATCAAATCGGTGGTGAAAAGGAGTAGTCAGCGTGTCGCCGATCAGTTCCGCGAAACAATACTAGGGCGCCTAATGATCCTAAATACGATGATGCTGAAGGATAACGCATGATGGCAATGAACTCCACCAAAGGGCAAATCACCGAGTTGATCGGCGATTCCGATAATGTTGCTGAGTGATCCACTGCCGCACAAATCTTTAAAAACTATAAATACTCGTTTAGTATTAGATTTTTATATATCAAATTTTACATACTTCTATCATAAATTTTTAGCTTTTATTTTTGACTTCTAAGTTTGGAGAGGGTTTCGAAGAACTTGAAGATTTAAAGGGTTTTATCTCCAAGAATTTGGGCTTGGGTCTTTTGGATTCTTCAATATTAGCTTGTATCAAGACTTAAATCTTCATACCCATTTGAATGCAAATTCATTTTGGTATAAATTTCTATCTCTTGTACATGTCTAGCTAAAACCCCAATTCTTGGCGTGTGATTTTGTAAATATGTGTTAGATTAGTTGTTGGGTCTTGCTTGTTGATAGTTTAATCGTAGTTTAAATGTGATTTTTTTTAGTAGTTGTTGATGAACTTAATGAGATTGTAGTTGCAAATACGATTTCATATATGTGTTTTCGGCTTGCTCAAGAGAGAGGTCATAAAACTAAGACTACTAAATTGATGGCTGGTGGGAGTGGGTCGACATAAGTTCAGCTCGAGAGAGTGAACCCTAGTCTCATTCCCGCACACTCAGCTCGAGAGAGTGAGTGGGCTAAGGCAGAGGCTGTTCTTCATGCGGCAAGAGGGTGTTCGAGAGAAACCCACTTGAACTGGGGTAAGTTGCTCGAGAGAGAGCTTATCCCCCTTAAAGTCTAGCCTAGTCATAATTATTCTATGAATTCTCTATCAAAAGAATGTACCCAATAATCTCATTTATCCGGTATTCCTATCACATCCCCATAATCCCGTCTTCTTGATTAGTACTTTTTGCATATTTTCTTGCTTGTGACAAACCCCCATTTGTTAATTGATGGTTGCGTCACCCCCTTTTGATCTATATTGATTTTAATCGATAATATCTTCAACTATTACTAATTAGAACCTAGTATTATTTTTTTATTAATTCTCAAAACCACTCCCTGTGGGAACGATCCCAACCCTTTGTTGGGTTACTAAACTATTGTATGATCGTAGACAATTGCATTGGAAGTTGTGTCTTGATTACGCAAACATCAAGCAGCCCCAGTGGATGCATCCCCGAAGGTGGATATTGACTCTATACCTGCAGAGGCATCTTTGCCTACTCCGACCTCCGGGCCATAAGGTACCTCCACTTCCTCACAGCCCCCTAGGATTACTCAGGCCATGATCCTGATGATGGGGCACTTAGCCCATTCTGTGGATGTGAGGTGCTACTGATACTTATCGTGACCAATGACACTAACCTACGATATGAGTGTCTATGATCGTCGATAATATAGTAACCCAAATAAAGGTGGGGCCGTGTCCCAAGGGAGTGGTTTTGAGAATTGATAGAAAAATAAAATTACCCTCTAACTAGTCGTAGCTAAAGATATTGACGAACAAAATGGTATTAAATTAAATGGGGTGACACGAAACTGTCAAATATCAAATGGGGGTTTTGTCACAAGTAGTAAAAACCAAAAAATTAACAAGAAAATCAAGCATGGGGAGAAGTTCTTGGGGTGTACCCGCAATACAAGATCAGATAAATCGTTGGGTACATTCTTTCGATAGTAAATTTGCAAAATAATAGTGACTAGGCTATGCTTTAAATGGAAATAAGTTCCCTCTCGGGAAACTTACACCATTTCAAACGGGTTCCTCTCGGACACCCATCTGCCGCATGAAGACCAGCCTACGCCTTACCCCACTCACTCTCTCGAGCTGAGTGCTACGATATGGGACTAGGGTTCACCCTCTCGGGCTGAACCTCATGTCGACCCACTCTTTAGGCCATCAGTCTAGTGGTCTCGGTTTCATGACCTCCCTCTCGGGCAAGCCAAAAACACATGGGTGGTTTTGCATTTGCAACTACAAACCCATTAAATTAAACCACAACCACTAAGTTAAATCACCATTAAAATATATCTAGCCTATCAACAAGCAAGACCCAACAACAATATCAACACAAATTTGCTAAATTACACCCCAAGAATGGGGGTTTTAGCCACACATAAAAAAATAACAAAATACACCTAAAATGATACTAAAATCAAATGGGTATAAGAAATTAAACCTTGATTTAAGCAAAGGAAGAAGAATCGAGAAGACCCACTTCCAACTTGGGGAAGATAAAATCCTTCTCTCTTCAAGTCTCCCACAAAACCGTCTCCAAACTTGTGAGAAAAATATCTAAAAAGTACTATTCTATTTTGAAAAATATAAAATGGTTCGGAATTGCTAAAGTTAATAAAAAGTTTAGTATTTATAGCCATCAGAATTAGTGCTGGAGGATAACTCGACGAAATTAGTCGAGTTCATCAAGTGATTCGGCGACTCGCCCATCCTTTCTCTCATTGTCGTTTAGTGCTTGCCTTCAGCGTCTTCACGTTCTGGACCGTTAGGCGGTATAGTACTGCTTCGCGTAACTATTCGGCAAAGCGCCGACTTCTCCCCTCATCGCCTTATTGATCCTCTTCCTTCAGGGGCTTCGCATACTGGAACAAAGGGCGGAGTCTGTTCTTTCGGCGAATCGCCAAAGATATTTGGTGATGCTCAGGCTTCAGCTTCTTCGTTCTTTCCCGTCTTTTTGTTCCTTTTTGCGCATCAGTGTCCATGCTTCTACTAAAACTTCAAATACCTGAAACTTAAGAGTTTTCATTAGCTATTGAGACAAAATAAGCATTCGAGGACACTATTTCTATCAAAATAAAGCCCTAAATGAGTCCAAATTGTGGACTCATCAACACCCCCAACTTAAAATTTTGCTTGTCCTCAAGCAAACTCAAGTTCAGTCATTCAAAAAGGGTGTCTCAAACAGTGCTACACAAGACTCAATCATGAACATACATAACAAGATTCAAATTACTTATGCAAAGATCGACTGTGTACTCAAAGATTCAAGTTGTGACACACCATTACCAAAGATTCTCATGCTCTCCATACTTGCTACTTGGGCAAGTTCAGGTTCAACAAAAAGTATCTAAATGCCCTCACATAAAGAATGATTCCATATTGACACACAGAGGTTAATCAATTCAAGATCAGGAATTAGATCCAACGCTCACACTCAAAACGAGGAACACAATGCATGTTTTCACCCATAGGTTTGCCCTTATTTTCCCATCTACTTTTGATTCAACTTACTCAAGATCAAAGGTATTTCTAAGGCTTGTAATTGGGCTGAGTGAAAATGTATGGTCATTTAGGCTCAGTGACGTTTTTCTCATGATATGTGGTATTCTCAAGGCGTTTCCTTATTTTCTTCTATCAATTCTTTTTCTAGTGCTTCTAAGTCACCTTTTTATTCACCTTCATGGATTTCTTGGAACCCGATCTTCTTCGTAATATATATTTTTTTAATTGAATTGAAATGAAGGGGTTCCATTGTCATGCAATACCATGGGTTAGGGGGGACTTTTCTTGCACTTCTTGACTTCTTCTTTTCCTTTTCACCACACCCCCAACTTAGGCTTTTGGCCTAAGTTGGCTATTTGCTAAACCACAAATCAAGAGGATTATAGGTAGTGGGTCAAGTAAGGTGTAGGGTTCACCAAGGTTCTTCCACAGAAAGGTAAGGCTCAAAAGGTGTTCAAAAGAGTTTCACACGCTCATGGGTAGGTCACAAAAGAAGTATATGTCAAATTTGGCTCACACTCTTTAAAGTTCCCTAAGATCATTTGAAGAGGACACCTTTCTAGATCAATCAGACTAACAGGGCGAATTCTAGGTTTATTCATGCATGGTTGAAAGCAAGCTAATCACACAAGGCATCGACACTTAAGTCAAACAAGACTACACACTTTCGCTAGTGTGCAACGGTCATAACAAGAGAATCAATTTGATAAATGGCTAATTACAACAAAGATGCAAAGAGTTCACATATTGTCTACGCAACTTCATTTGGCCTCATCATAGCCATTCATTCATGTTCGTTCAATTGAGAGGACTATTCAAGTCATCGGTATTGATCGAAACCGGGACTTAAATTTTTGCAAAAGAACAACCACATTCATCATGTGAGGATTGGTAAAAATGTGCGAAAAATTTAACAAATTTCGAAAGGGTCAAAATCGTTTTGCATTTAAAAGTAAACGGAGCCACGAGCTCGGACATCCACAGAAAAGCAGTTAGTAACATAATTATAAACAAACAACCCAAATGTATTCAAAACACAAATCATAGATAGCACACAAAAGTGTGGGCCTCACCCCACCACAAATAAAAAGCAATTTGTCCTCAAATGCAGGTATTACGGAATCTAAACTGGATAAATATAATAAGATAGAGAGGGAGGTAAAGAGGTGATCCTGGATAATAGGTTACTTCATCTATCATGGCATAAGTATCTGGAGTGACCACCAGAAGGACCAGCTCCACTGGATCCCACAACATGAGACTTTGCTAAAGAAGCTTGTACAACAACATTTATCATGATATCTTCAGTCTCGGCTATGTCGTCCACTGTAGCTTCCTTAAATACCTCTTCGTCAGTTTCTCCCTTTGGTTCAAGATAGGCTGTATACTCTTTTCCATCTCCATGCCCTATGGAAATCTGAGGTATTTCCGGCATATCTAGAAATTCTACTATTCCAAAGACCATGGATACATTAGTGTACTTCATGTGTTCTATATCTTTTCGTAGTTCAGCAATGGCATCTTTTAAATTTGTCAACTCCCCTGTGGACCCCTGGTTATGCTCGCACACTACTATTCTGGCTGATAGGGCATCAATGGTAGTGTTCAAAGGTGTCACAACATCAGTCAACACAATTAGGATCATGTATGGAACATAGGCCTCTAGGTTAGCAGCTCGACAATCAGCAGAAAGAGCCAACTGTCCCATCCGGAGTAGAGATGCCAGGGTGAGTGGACGTCGGGAATCAGGAGAAACAGTGGTGGGTCTTGGCGATCGTGCAATGACATAAGAACCTTGAGAATCAGCATGAGTAACAGTGGCAATGGATATACCTAAAGGTCCAGGGGTCGGAGTAGATAGATGTGTCTCTGCAGGTAATGATTGTGTTTACTAGCTTCATCGATACTGCCTTTTTCCTTTCTTACTTATCCTTAAGATACTCAACTTCGGTCCTACGAATATCAGTAGATTTTGTGGGCATCGCTTCTATATCCTTCTTGACATCTCGAGGAACTTGGGCTCGTTTGCACAATTCTATGATCAAGACTGGCAATGGAAGTGAGGTTTTGCTCTGTCTTGCATGCATGAAAATCTCTGAAGCAATGATTGTACCCAAGTTTATCTGAGTCTCCTCTATGACGCAACCCAGGCAGG
Source organism: Solanum lignicaule (assembly GCA_029582545.1). Taxonomy (NCBI): domain Eukaryota; kingdom Viridiplantae; phylum Streptophyta; class Magnoliopsida; order Solanales; family Solanaceae; genus Solanum; species Solanum lignicaule. The sequence goes on from JAJOOF010063047.1 coordinate 52,169, forward strand.
CTGCCTTGGCAAGGCGAATGATCGACTCATTTCGGGAAGGCATAATTGTGCTACTGATAAAATTGAACCAGAACCAGAACCTTGCGGTATGTTTAATTCTATTTATTCAATCGGAGTTCCTTCGACCGCCCACTTTGGAGTTTCATCTACAATTAGTGGGGTTAACCACTCTTTTATTTCTTGCAACTTCTTTTTTCTAATCAGATACTGGCAGTGATCCCAATATATGTGGGCATGCCCAGACGGCATTGATTTCCTCATTATCACACTTGACTCTCCTGCTCTAACAACCACGTAGTTAACTTCTCTGAAGGCTACTACTAGTTGTTTTTGTTGGGGTATTAGTGCACTATATGCACTGTAGAACTCTTTTACCCAGTTTGGAATATAAGGGCCACGGGGTTTGGTGAAGATTTGGAAATTATGGTATCTTAGACACTCCATTATCTCCGGGTATCTATCTATAACCCCGTCTATGGTCAGACATTTTTCTTCCAAAATTGTCCTTAACTCCTCCGCCTTTTCACGATTTGATTTAGACTGAGGACCTTGTACGAGAGGAGCTATTGCCAGTGTCAGCGCTGCAACTAGAGGTGCAGTAATTGTTGGCTGGGTAGTCCTGGTCCTGGGTGAATGATTTCGCCTCTTAACTTGCCGCTCAGCCCTGTATGATAATTCAAAGGCCTTGTGTTTGCCCATCCCTTTTTTGCAAGTTTTGGAAAGTTTAGCAACTTTGTTTCTGAATGTATCTGCATCATTTCTCATTGTAATCCCTTTTGTTTTATTTTTGGGTGGCTTTTTTCTTCCTGCAACTTTAGATTTAGCCATTTTTGCAAAGAATTTGAAAGAAGTTAGAACAACTAGATCGAGTATTAGAGGACATGATTTGCCGAATAGCTTGGCGAATCGCCGAAGAATTCGGTGAGTTCGCCTTAGAGCTTAGAGTAGTCTACATTCATTAGAAATGCACATCACACGACATTAGATAAAATCACTTGAAATGAGAGCATTCATACCAAAATTCCAGTAGAACTAAATCAGGGATTTCATGAGTTGGGCATTGTATCAATAGTGTGTTAAACCTCAATCAGGACTCATGAAGAAGTTCTCCTCCTAGATGATTGAAGTTCAGGATATGATCTCTGAATCTCATCACTTCTACTGGGAGGTGCTCTATTGGTCCACCATACCCATCATGTATACTCATTATCCTGTCTCAACACACAAACAAACCAGACAAAACTAAAAATTAGGTTAGTAAGCAGCAACTAAGAAGAACAAAAATTCTACTAATCTAAAAGTTCTCAAGTAACACCACTCCTCGGCAGCGGCGCCATTTTGATGCTTATCGTGACCAATGACACTAACCTATGGTATCAGTGTCTATGATTGTCGATAGTATAGTAACCCAGCTAAAGGTTGGGGTCATGTCCCAAGGGAGTGATTTTGAGAATTGATAGAAAAATAAAATTACGCTCTAACTAGTCGTAGATAAAGATATTGACGAACAAAAAAATAGTAAATTAAAGGGGGTGACACGAAAGTATCAAATATCAAATGGGGGTTTTTTCACAAGTAGTAAAAAAAACAAAACATTAACATGAAAATCAAGTATGGGGAGAAGTTCTTGGGGTGTGACTTCAATACAAGCTGAGATAAATTGTTGGGTACATGCTTTCGATAGGAAATTTGCAAAATAATAGTGACTAGGGTAAGCTTTAAATGGAAATAAGTTTCCTCTCAGGCTGAACCTCATGTTGACCACTTCTTAGGCCATCAGTCTAGTGGTCTTGGTTTCGCAACCTCCCTCTCGGGCAAGCCGAAAACACATGGAGGGTTTTGTATTTGCAACAACAAACCCATTAAATTAAACCACAACCCTTAGTTGAAATCACCATTAAAATACATCTAGCCTATCAGCAAGTAAGGCCCAACAACAATATCAACACATATTTGCTAAATCATACCCCAAGAATGGGGTTTTTAGCCACACATCAAGAAACAAAAAAATACACCTAAAATGACACTAAAATGAAATTGGTATAAGAAATTAAACCTTGATTTAAGTAAAGGAAGTAGAATGGAGAAGAGCCACTTCCAACTTGGGGAAGATGAAATCTTTCTCTCTTCAAGTCTCCCACAAAACCCTCTCCAAACTTGAGAGAAAAATATCTAAAAAGTACTATTCTATTCTGAACATTATTAAAATGGTTCGGAACTACTAAAATTAATAACAAGTTTAGTATTTATAGCCATCAAAAATTAGTGCTGGCGGATAGCTCGGCGAAATTAGTCGAGTTCACCGAGTGATTCGGCGACTCACCCATCTCTCATCGCCGTTTAGTGCTTTCCTTCAGCGTCATCACATTTTGGACCGTTGGGCGGTATAGTACTGCTTCGCCGAACTTTCGGTGAAGCACCGACTGCCCCCCTCATCGCCTTCTTAATCCTCTTCCTTCAGAGGCTTCGCATACTGGAACAAACGGCGGACTCTGTTCTTTTGGCAAATCGCCAAAGATGATTGGCGATGCTCAGGCTTCAACTTTTTCGTTCTTTCAAACCTTTTGTTCCTTTTTTCGCCTCAGTGTCCATGCTTCTACCAAAACTTCAAATACCTGAAACTTAAGAGTTTTCATCAGATATTGAGACAAAATAAGCATTCGAGGACACTATTTCTATCAAAATAAAGCCCTAAATGAGTCCAAATTGTGGACTCATCAGCTACTCAGTTGGAGGCTGAGGTACCTTGGATTATCGAGAGGGCCATTCTTGCTGCATTGACCCCCCTCAAGACTTCTATTGATGAATTGACGGTGAGAGTCGTGACTGTTAGCGTCGACAGGGGAGTCTTCTGAGGTGAAGGCTTTCAAAGTCGAGGGTACAGATCAGAGGAAGGATGTGGACTACTTGAAGTCCACTGACTTCACTTTATTATTGGAGGCAACAGATGATGTGGATTCCCTAGCCAGTTTTGAGATTCCTCCGGCCAACACCGGAGACGTACATATGGGTGACTTAGAAGCTTATGAGTCAGAGGCCGAGACCGACGAGGAGCATATAGAGGTGTGAGAAGAGAACATCTACAGATACCTACTAGATCTGGAGGAGACGGTTGTAAAGTCAGAGATTCAAACATCGCTGACAAATACATCCATGGCAGGCTTTAGTGGTTCGAGTGCTGTTGCTGCTACATCGGGAACTGATGCTGTAACGACCCTCAAAATAGAGTAGGATAAAGTAGAGCCTCACATGGGTTTTATGCATTAATAACTTGTTAAAATAATGAAGAATAGCTTTTTAAGTCAGTTTTAAAGAGTTTGGAAGTCAAACGTCAAGGGACGACCAAGACGTTCGGAAACTAGTCTTTTACGTGTTGTTGTGTTCTAGTATGTTGTTCATGTTTTTTTTGTGTTGTTTGGAGTCTAAAATTAGTGGAGGTGACCCTAGTGTCTTAATAAATGCTTTTAGGGTCAAAACGTTCGGATACGACACCCCGGGAGCCACCCTAAGGGTCCCCTAGGAGGACCCCAACCTTGGCCAAGCAAGCTGCCAAGACAGCTTGAAAATGTGCATGGAGGGAGCTTGTCCGCGTTGCAGACAAGCTCCACCGTAGGCCAAAGTTTAGGTCCGTATCGCGGACATGTTGCGGACATGTCGCGGACTCTACTACCTCGAAATTTAATTTCCAGAAACTTATTAAAACACCTCCGCGTGGCGAACTTGTTTCTCGACGAAATCTGTGAAAATAAAACTCAAGTTTGACTTATTTAAAAAGGTCCAACTAACTGAGGGGTACTTTGGGGAATTATTATAAACGGTTATTCTACCTATTTTAGGGTATTTTAAGTTGGTTAAAACCCCAAAACCTTAAATTAGACCCCATTCTTCAAATTGACCCTTCCCTCTCAAAATAGATTCTCTCAAAAACTCCATTGAAGACCTTGATAAAGCTCAAGCTAGAAGATGGGTTTTCAACTGATTTCTTCTTCAATTTCATGTGTCTTCAATAATTAAGGTATGGTGACTCTTGATTCTTGAATAACCTCTCATTCAAGGAGTTCTATCAAAGATTTTCAAAAGTGATTCAAAGACCAAAATTCCCATTTTTCAATCTAAACATGGGTTGTAAACGATTTTCTAAATCATTCTATTGATGAATTAATGTGGAATTAATGTTTTTAAGATAATTTTCAAAGGAATTCTTGAAGAACCCATGATCCCGAAATTCTCAAAAATTGGCCTATGATGTGGGTCTTTTTGAATATGATCTCTATTGGTGAAATTATGTGTAGATTAGATTTTATTGATGTTTATTATGATTATCTATACTTATTCATGTTGAATTGTTGGTATATTGATGAGTTGAGGATTATGGCCTTATGGGCAAAGTTATGGGTTGATCCCTTTGTTTATGGAATTGTACTTAAACTAAGTTTATGATATTGAATTACTTTCGTGATTCCTATTGCTACCTATGTCAATTGATTATGAACTGTTGAAGATTGATCCATGGTGATCATGGCTTGGAGAATTTGTAAGTTGACCTAACTTCTAGTCTATAGTATGAGAATTGATGTTGTGAGGTTTGATCCATTTATGGTGGAGGTGTTTACTTCTTGTCTATCTATGCATGTTGAGATCATGGCCTTGAAGGTGATAGATGGGAAGTGAATTGATTATTATGATGCCTATGTTTATAAAGTTGTGATATGAAGGTTATGTATGAAATCCTCAATGCTAGCATGATGTTTAAAGTGTGTTGATGATGAGGAGTATAATGTGAATTATAATGTTAGGGATAAGGTATGGTCTACATGATTGATTATGTTAGGTACTATTGTGGAATGACCCTTACCTATATGGCCCATATATGAATTGTTGATCATATACATGTTAGGAGTACCTATTCAATGTTGAATGTGTCCTTGTCTCCTATGATGAAGTGTGGGTGTTTGGTCTAGAATCTATAAGGGCTTTATATGTGAATTTCTCATGATTTGGGACATTGTGAATGTGTGGTGATCCCTTGAAGGAAGTGCACTCAATATCAATGTTGGTTCTATTATGTCACTATGAGGACCAATATGCACACACACACTCTACATGTATAGCTATGAATATGATGTGTTATGGTGTCTATTGAAAGGTTAACTCTGATATGCACCCTTGCATCTTATTATGCATGCGAAGTGTATGATTAGCAAGGTATGAATATGTGTTGTATAAATGTGTTTATGTGAAAGGCTTTCTCACATATGTACACACACACACACATGAATGAATGAATAAGGTGTGTGATAATCTAGTGAAAGTGAGCCTCTTGAAAGGTGTCGTCAATTGTACTTTAATCTAGACTATGTTATGAATATGGTATGACTCTGTGAAAGGTCATTATCATATAATGTAGGTTCTATGATGAAAGGTCATTCTCATCTTAGAAACCTTTGAGCTATATGATATGAGGGATTAAGTCCCTAAAGCATATTTTATGAACTAATGTTAAATAAAGGCTTAAAGATGTTTGAAAAGGGAGTTGGAGCTTAGCACCGAGTGAACATGAAAAATGAGAGTGGGGGCTTCACGTTTAGCAAGTCCGGCTTCCCACAAGAGAACCTTCACATTAAGCAACTCCGGCTTCCCAATATAGATGTTGTCTCATGAGATGGAAACCTCCACGCTTAGTAAGTCAAGGTTTTCTTGTAGCAATCTATTTGTTTCATAACTACGCGCCCCCGTAGGTCTTAGCTTAGTGGATCCACTAGATAGCTATTATGTATGTAGGTCCTACTTTGGCAAGTAGTACCTTGTCGTTTCGGTGTGGGAGTAGAACACCGGATTCCATGTAGATCACATGGTCTATGTCGGTTATGGAAATGTCTCCCGAAAGTTAAGAAATGAACTAAGATAAGAATATGAACTCTAGTCATGATTTCTTGACGAGATACTTAGTGTGGGTAGGACTATGGACCCTACTTATGCATTGCACAAGTGTACTCTAAGGGAGGTTATGATTAGGCTCTTTTTGTAATGAAGACTATGGTGTATGTATGTTAATACGAAAGCATTTTAAGGTTTACTTTACTTATGTCAAGACATGAAGTATGATTATGCATGTGAATTACACTTATGACTTCTTAATGGGTTTGCTTCGTATATGTGGGGGTATGGGACTCCATGTGTACATTGCACAAGTGAGCTTGTGATGGGGTTGTGAGGGTGGTTTAGCTATGATATGAACTAAATGGGTTATGACTAATGATGTAGTAAATGAATGAATCCTTATATGATGTTATGAAGTATGTTGGTCTTATGTCTAAATGAAGATGTTATGACTTGCTGAATATGATGTGCCTAGTTATGGTGGCTTCCTAGGAACACTTGGTGGGAGTAGTATTATGGGATGCTACATGAACATTGCACTAGTGTGACTTGGGGGTTGTCTTAGGTGATGGTTCCTATGTGAAGACTATGTCTTATGGTGTGCTTATGAATCTATGAATATATGTGGATGGATTGATGAAGGCTATATGTAAGTTCACCCTTGGTAACCTTAAGGTGATACATTGCACCAAGTATTCCCTAAGGGTTGCTTGAGGAAAGGAGTTAAGATAAAGAGGAAGGTAATATATTGTATACATTGAATGTTCCTAAAATGTTATAAGTGGCTCTATGTGCTATTATGAATGGTTTCCATGTGTATGATGATGTGTATTGTTTATATTGTGCCTATGTAGTAAATGTTCTTGAAGTTTCTCTAAAAAGGCATGATGCATAGTTTCCAACTAAATGTCCTTTTAAAAGCATGTTTTGCATTGTTATCATACTTAGTGCATTCTTGTACTAACACCATTCTTCTTCATCTTTTACACCAAGTGTAGGTGGTGGTGGCTAAAGGGCCTTTCCTAGAAGTGATGAGCTTGGCTTACTATTCTCAAGTTCGGGTGTGTCCTTAAAAATTCAAGGACCTTTATGTTAAAGAATTTCCTTAAGTTTTATGTACTAGATAGTAGTTTCTTTTGTATTGTAAGGGTTGTGTTCCTCTTGTGTTGTAGTCATGTTTTAAGATGGCTACCTTGAGACGTAGTACTCCGACTTTGTATTAAAGGTTTAAATGAGGTGACTTTTATGTCATGTGTTAAATTATGAAAAAGTTTTAAATTTTTCGCTATTTTTGCTATGATAAATGCTATGATGAATGCTAAGGGCTTATATAAGACCTCCGAGGGGTCGAATACGCCGGTAACGGGTAGAGGCTGCTCTCGGGTCGTTACAAACTTGGTATCAGAGCATAAGGTTATGAAAATGGCCTTAGGATTCAATGTCTCATGAGCCACTTCTAGTAGAGTCTTGTTCATCGGTGTGAGTCACGACACATCTATGAGCGAGAGGCTATAGGACGATAGAAGTTTCACTTTCTTCATTATTCTTGTGTCGTGCCGTAAAGCTTAATTCCCCATGATCTCTCTCTCTTATCTTCCCATGTATCATAGTCTTCTAGATGTGATTACTTGGAAGGGGTGATGTTGCAAGGATCGAGGGAAGCAAAGGTGAGTTTTAATGCTTATTATGATGTGGTGACTATATGAGTATATATATAATTAAAGGAGTTTGCATAACTTGATCCCAAGAGGGGGACATTATGCTTAATCGGTAAGCAATAGTTCTCTTGGTTACTTTAATGTGCTCTTAGATGGGTTTACCCTAAGTAGGGATGATGAGTGAGTAGTAAGGTTGTTGATATCCTTATCTTTTCCTTCTATTCTTATTCAAGCTTAAGACCAAAGAGTTCCTAGTAGCTTGTACATGTTTTGGAGTCTTGCATATGATTATGAGTTGCATGATCTCCATATGTTATGCATGTCTTAGAAGACACTATGTTATGCATGTTTTGAAGGATTCTTACTACATAAAAATGGAATTTTAGTAATAAAATTCATGTTTCTCATGTCAATATGCATCTTTATATGGTGAATGCACTCTTGACTTCATGAGGAAGAGGGTATGAACATGCTTAGGTTAGGAGTTGAGAATTTCTCCTTAAATGAATTGACCTTTATGTAATGCTTGCTTATGAGTTTATGATGCCATGTGTGTATGTTGTGACTAGGAGAAGGTAGTCCCTCCTTGAACATAACTAATCATGGTAATGACATGTATGTTCTTGATAGTATGATGATTAAATGATAAGACTAGTAGATGATCTATTATCTTCATGTTAGGGTGCAACTAGTATGAATTGCTTAATTGCCTCATGAGTGGAAATGTTGATCATGTCTATGTGTGCACTTGAAAGCCATTGCATAATTGACCCTATGATGATATAAAAGGGGTAAATATCATGTCATGCTTAGGAGAAGGTAGTTCCTCCTATGAACATGAGAAAGGCCTATGTGGTTAATGCATTATGAGTCGGTGAATAAAGTTTCTACTTGCTTGTGTTGCATGAGTTGATTTGAAGTGCATGCTTAAATGATTTCTTATTATAAAGTTGCATAACATGTTTTAATGAGATAGTTGCATGTTGTGTTTCTTTGGTGTTTGAAATGAGAATGATGATTATGACATGATTTCCTTGTATGTACATATTTTTGTGAAAATTCATGCTTAAGTTGTATTTTGAGTTTTCATGAACTTTATTTCTCATGGTTGAAATTGCACCCATAGATGTTATGTGATGTTGACTACATGAGAGTTGTAATGAGCATGCTTGATGTTCTCTTGGTAAAGAAATGTCTTGTTGATTGCTTAATATATATGTTGATGCTCATTGAATATGGAGAAGGTAGTTCCTCCTATACTTATGAGAAGTAAAGAATTTTAAGCATAGTGATGATTTGGAGAAGGAAGTTCCTCCAATGAAATGGGAAAGAATAAAGTTGACTCATAAGGAGTTGGTATATATGTTGCTACTTTCTTGAATTGCACAAAGTTATTTCGATCCTTTTATGTGGAGTTGATGTTCCTCCTTGATGTGTGCTCTTATGCTGATGTTGTATGTTGTGTAGTGTGAGCTGCTAGTTGGGTCATTGAGTCCTCATAAGTGTTTTAAGTGTCATTCGAGGACGAATGTTCCTAAGTGGGGGATATTGTAACGACCCTCAAAATAAAGTAGGATAAAGTAGAGCCTCACATGAGTTTTATGCATTAATAACTTGTTAAAATAATGAAGAATAGCCTTTCAAGTCAGTTTTAAAGAGTTTGTAAGTCAAGTGTCAAGGGACAACCAAAATGTTCGGAAACTAGTCTTTTACGTGTTGCTGTGTTCTAGTATGTTGTTCATGTTTTTTGTTTTGTTTGAAGTCTAAAATCAGTGGTGGTGACCCAAGTGTCTTAATAAATGTTTTGAGGGTCAAAACGTTCGGATACGACGCCTCGGGGGCCACCCTAAGGGTCCCCGAGGAAGACCCCAACCTTGGCCAAGCAAGCTTGAAAATGTGCATGGAGGGAGCATGTCCGCGTCGCGGACTAGCTCCACCATAGGCCAAAGTTTTGGTCCGCGTCGCGGACTCTATTGCCTCAAAATTTAATTTCCAGAAATTTGTCGGAACACCTCGACGTCGCGAACTTGTTTCCCGACGAAATCTGAGAAAATAAAACTCAAGTTTGACTTATTTAAAAAGGTCCAACTAAGTGAGGGGTAGTTTGGGTACTTTGGGAATTATTATAAACGGTTATTCTACCTATTTTAGGGTATTTTAAGGTGGTTAAAATCCCGAAACCCTAAATTAGACCCCATTCTTCAAATTGACCCTTCCCTCTCAAAATAGATTCTCTCAAAAACTCCTTTGAAGAGCTTGATGAAGCTCAACCTAGAAGATGGGTTTTCAATTGATTTCTTCTTCAATTTCATGGGTCTTCAATAATTAAGGTATGGTGATTCTTGATTCTTGAATAACATCTCATTCAAGGAGTTCTATCAAAGATTTTCAAAAGTGATTCAGAGACAAAAATTCCCAATTTTCAATCTAAACATGGGTTCCTTGTCAAACGATTTTCTAAATCATTCTATTGATGAATTATTGTTGAATTAATGTTTTTAAGACAATTTTCAAAGGAATTCTTGAAGAACCCATAATCCCCAAATTCTCAAAAATTGGGCTATGATGTGGGTCTTTTTGAATATTATATCTATTGGTGAAATTATGTTTCAATTAGATTGTATTGATGTTTCTTATGATTATCTATACTTATTCATGTTGAATTTTTGGTATATTAATGAGTTGAGGATTATGGCCTGATGAGCAAAGTTATGGGTTGATCCCTTTGTTTATGGAATTGTACTTAAACTATGTTTATGATATTGAATTACATTGTTGATTCTTATTGCTACCTATGTCAATTGATTATGAATTGTTGAGCATTGATCCATGGTGATCATGGCTTGGAGAATTGGTAAGTTGACCTAACTTCTAGTCTATAGTATGAGAATTGATGTTGTGAGGTTTGATCCACTTATGGTGGAGGTGTTTACTTCTTATCTATCTATGCATGTTGAGATCATGGCCTTGAAGGCAATAGATGTGAAGTGAATTGATGATTATGATGCCTATGTTTATAAAGTTGTGATATGAAGGTTATGTATGAAATCCTCAATGCTAGCAGGGCTTTATATGTGAATTGCTCATAATTTGGGGACATTGTGAATGTGTGGTGATCCCTTGAAGGAAAATGCACTCAGTATCAATGTTGTTGCTATTATGTCACTATGAGGACCAATATGCACACACACACTCTACATGTATAGCTATGAATATGATGTATTATGGTGTCTATTGAAAGGTTAATCTTATATGCACCCTTACATCTTATTATGCATGCAAAGTGTATGATTAGCAAGGTATGAATATGTGTTGTATAAAGGTGTTTATGTCAAAGGCTTTCTCACATATGTACACACACACACATGAATGAATGAATAAGGTTTATGATAATCTAGTGAAAGTGAGTGTCTTGAAAGGTGTCCTCAATTGTACTCTAAACTAGACTATGTTATGAATATGGTATGACTATGTGAAAGGTCATTCTCACATAATGTTGGTTCTATGATGATAGGTCATTCTCATCTTAGAAACCTTTGAGCTATATGATATGAGGGATTAAGTCCCTAAAAGCCTATTTTATGAACTAATGTTAAATAAAGGCTTAAAGATGTTTAATATGGTTTGATTGAAATGATTAATTCGTTAGTTATTATATCTCTTTTTAAATGAAAGTAGCTTTGTTTGGTGAATTTTTTTTTTATTGTTGTTATATTTTGTCCAATAAAGAAAGGGATTTGTTTTAACAATTCGTTATTGTTTGCTGTATTAGTAAGAAATTACAATATGTGTATGCCTAATTTTGATATTAACTTTAAAAAAATATATAATATGTGTATGCCAAATTTTACATTAACATTAAGAGTCAATATAGATAAAATAATACAGAAAAATCCAAAATTTTATATTGTATCCTAGAAGTTTAGATTTATTTTACTTTATTTTATTCATAAGGAACTTATATATACTTATAACGTTAGATGAGTTTTATGACTCGTTTCAACAACTTGTTTCGATTAAGAATGTGGTTACACGTCTTTTTGAGACATTAAAAAATAAACTCAAGGATGCGGGTGACGCACCTCGTCCAATAATATAGTTGATTTTCATTAATCTAAAGTAGATACTTATAGATAAAATTATTAGGTGGGACGTAAGAAGACATTTATGTCTCTAAATGTCAAAACCAAGAATGCAGTTACGCATCTAGGTTATGACCAAATAAAAGATCAACAATAAAAAATGCAAGCAAATAATGGTCTGTAATAATGTATCCAAAAAAATAAATAAAATTTAAGAAAAGTATATGTAAATAAAAGCGATCGTGGTAGAACCATGGGACTCGAGGGATGCCTAATACCTTCCCCTCGGTCAATAGAATTCTTTACTTAAATTTCTAGTTCGCAGACCAAAAATAAAGAGTAATTTTCTTTTGATTAGAGATTAAAATGAAAAATGTGACTTGGAGCACCATAACTCAATTACAAATGGCGACTCTGAAAAATTAAAATAATTCCTAATCAATACCGTCATTTTAATTGAAAAAACCCTTCCGCCTCCATGGGCAAAAAAGGGGTGTGACATCTCTGGAGACCCTGTTGGGGAATACCTAGAATTTGAGCTTTGTTATATTGACTTTTACTTGATTTTATTAATATATGTTTTTGATATATTGTATACGGTGGCCTAATGTGCTACTTGTTGCTTATTTATTGCTTTGACATTGTTGAATTGCTCTATAAATTGTCTTCTCTCGTTCACCCTACGAGTTTCTAAAAATCACTCCACACGTTCACAGGAATGCAATTATGCATCCTACTTTCTCTTGAGATAAAACTGAAGTGTCTTGACACCCAGTGAAGTATATTTAGTCGCACATGTTAGGCGGGGTTGGACCAATAATGAAGTCAGAGTAGCGCTGTTACCGATAAGTTACCCCCTCCCTGGCTCGAGTTGTCAACTTAGTTAAGCTAGTCTAGACAAGAATCTCTTTAAGTTTGAGCCTATTAAACCTGACATACAAACATGATTATCCCTAGTAGGCTCCACTTATTTGCATCATTTGCATTTGACTTAGTGGGACTTGACATAGAGGTAGTATCTGTATAGGACATGTACTCCTATCGTATTTAACCTTTTAGATCATTTTCTGTGGTATATGAAAATGCATTTTTTTATAAAGTCTTGGCAAGTTGATCCATTTTAGTGTGATTAGTGGAATGAGAGAAATTGTTATCATTCGATTTGTACAAAATAAGAAAAAGGGAGAAAACATAAAAATATTTCTTCTTTTAGAAGTTATTATACCTTTTTTACAAAAAATTAAATGAAAGATTTTTCACTATTTAACAAAAATTACAAAAATAAATAAATTATTTTTCGTTTATTTTGTACATTAAAAAAATCAAAAGATTTTGTTTTCATAATTTTCTGGAAAATAATGCATTTGTCAAGTCAAGTTAATATCTTAAAGTTGTTTTAACTGTCTAATCTTCACGAACTACGCACACCTGATTGTCACCTCGATGAGATGCGTAGGTAACCCTCCTCGGGTTCGGTGATCCTTATTTAAAAAATAAATAAAAACAAAAGAAGTATTTTTATTAAAAATAATGTTGCGTTTATAATATTCCTGAACTACGTTTGACCTGATTCTTGCTTTGACAAGATACGTAGGCTGCCTTATGTTGAGGCTCGGTCTAACCAAGGAAAAATCTAGAAAGTCCTCGTCACAAAAATTGGGACAGTTTTAAAAAAATAAATAATAAAATTCAATGTTCAAGAAAATGTTTCTCTTCCTTATTTTAAAATCTATATAAAAAAAAGATAAGAAAACTATTTCAGGTAAGACATTACTTTAAGAAAAAAAAATTAATCTAAAAAAATTGACTTGATTAGTACCAACATATTTAGGAGTGTGCATAAGAAAAATAATAAAGTGTTAAACTATTTCGCAAGACAGATCAACTTTGTTGTGATCTATAGACTTCTTTTGGTACCTCTTGTTATATTTATGTAATACTTGAGAAACTATTTTGCTTAAAGTTAAGGCTAAATCAAATTCGAACTCATGTTTCATCTGCATTGTGTGGTGAGCTTTATATATTAAATTCAATGACATGACTTTGTTGATTTAGATCTTGGCCCTAATGTTGGTTGAAGTGAAATTTTGAGCAACTTTTAATTTGGGAAAGGATTATAGTCTTTCTTTGGTCCGATGATGCTTTTCAAGCTTACCAAAGGACATGTTATCCATAAAACTCCCATAACGATCCCGAAACATTTTTATTTGAATAACCATATTTTATATCTTTTTGACTGCATAAATGCACTATTCCTTGGTGGAACCAGCCTGAGTGCATTATCAATTAGTTACACAGTGCCAATGACTTAAGTTGGGTAACAAAGTGAAAAGGCCAAATACACGAAAGTTAAAAAAAAATGACAAAGAAAAGCTAGAATTAAAAAATGAAAAATTTTCCAACAAAAAGGAGAGAAAATGAGAGAAAAAAAGAACAAAATAAATGAGGAGAAACATTCAAGAAAACAAAGGTCTAATGCGAAAATAAAAAAATATTGAGAGCATTGTGCAAATTTTAAGGAGGAAATAGTTACTTTATCCCAAATGAATATCCTACTTTTCCCTAAGCCTACATTACAAGCCAATGAAAAGTCCTATTTGATATCATTTTTTGTGTTTTCACATTAGTGAATATTTACATGAGGGCCAAGCATATGACATCTCAATCTCATGCATTAAACATTTATCTGAGTGTGAGTGACTTTCAAAATTGTCCTACGATCTAAAATATTTTATAGTGTTTGAAAAAGGACTGTGAGGGCACTTGAAACATTAGGATATGAATAGTTCTAGTCCCTTGATTTATGCAAGATGGAGTGATCTTGTTAATACTTAAGAATGTTTGAGATACCATTTACAACTATATGGATCAATGAAAGTTGACCTCAAATTTGTCTGAAAGTAGTTGAAGGTGATTCATATGCATAATACTATTTTTTGGTACCAACTAAAGTCAAAACAATCTCAATCATGAATTAGTTTCTTTCTTTTCTCCTCTAGTATTTTATTTTAAAAAAGAGGTCTTTTGTAAAGATTTTATTTATTTATTTATATGAACTATGTTTGACATGATTCTTGTCATACAAGATACATAAGCAGTCCTACAATGGGCTCGGTCTCACAAAATAAAATTTTATATCTTTAAATGAATGCAATTGGATCAATTTTAAAAAAGATATTAAAAAATCAAAAAATGAGAAATAAAAAAGTGTTTCAAAGTTCCTCAATTTAATAATTGGGATAATTTTATTTGTTAAAAAATCACTCTCATTACTAGGGAAAAACCACCCTATTTGCATTTGGACCTTAGGGAATAAACACCCTAGATACATCAACTTTCATTTATAGGGAATAAATACTCTAGTTTCATTTTGACCTTAGGGAACAACACTCTATCATCTCTCATTTATAGGGAACAAAAACCCTAGTTGCATTTTGACCTTAGGGAGCAAACACCCCACGAGCCACTTGACAGCTTGTGAAGGCCACCAAAATTCGTGGCCGTGGTCTTCACTTAGCCTCAAAGGGGCCAAGTCATGACGACCTAGCCACTCCTTCAAGGCCCATGAGAGGGACCACAACTCGTGGAGCCCCTCGTGAGATTACTTTGGGCTTGTGAGCTAAAGGCACAAGTTGCCTAGCTAATGCCTCAAGACCACGGATGGGACCATGGCTCGTGGTTTTCACGACTCAACCCACTGGGCCGTGCGGGCACCCACTCTAATACCTAAGTAGGAGAACCCTTATATCCCAATAATTAAGACATGCGGAGAATTACAGAAAACGGAGATAATGAAAATCATAAAGTTTTTATAAATGAAAATTCTAAAACAAAATTCGAGTTAAGACTTGTAAAGTACTTAACACCCCCAAAGATCTAGTCTAAACATGTATAAGAGCTACTAAGAGTACAACTAGACATAAAAATACAAGACACAAGTCCCACTATGCGGAAGGAAATATATAAGCTGCTAGAGAATTTCTTCGTCTTCGCCTAATGAAACATCACCAACCTACATCCAGACTATGTCAAAAGAGCATAACAAGAGTAGTATCAGTACAAATCACACGTATTGGTAGGCATCATCGGTCAACCAAACGCCCACCACATAATATAAGAAAATCAACTAATAAAAATATGATATAAGCCACTCGCTTCTCAACCCTTACTCTTGTTTGGATACCTCAGAACATACACTAGTACCTTGTGCTACTAACCACCTCCTCATTCAACCAACTCACTAGTTTCTTGATTATAGCCTAGCCACTCTAACCCACAGAACTGACCACAAATATAACAACAAGCATTCCAGCTAATCACCCACAGTATACCGTTACTTTCTCTTCTATATTACCCCGCCTTCGTCACGTGGTACATTATATCAACCCTTCTAACTATTAACCACATGCCCCTTTTTCATGTTTAGACTTAATTTATTTGGACAAGTCAACGATCTCCCACTCTCGTTACCCCCAAACACAGGTTACAAGAATACACGAATTTCATACACTACCTCCACTTCTCACCCTCACAATATAATTAGGTAATAATAATCACTTACAAACAAGTAGAACAATCATCAAATATCACTTACGAATAACACACACTTCATCATTACAAAATGCACAAGTATGTCAAGTCATTGGTACTCTCAAGGGAGCCAAACCCAAACTGTTAGCATATCGGAACGTGGTACCCGATCCAATGTTTATGTCGGAACGTGGCAACAAATCTCATATTTATGCCGGAATGTGGCAACCGATCCAAGTTAGTGTGTCAGAACGCAACACCTGATCCATTCAACAAACCACAATCACAAGCACAAGTACATACTCATAATCATACAATCAAGTCATGCTTCATGGCGTTCATCATTTTTATATCCTTGCTTACAATTTATGTGATCAACAATGAAATATTTGCATACATACATGTATCATATTGAAGAAACAACATACATACATCACACAATCATAGAATCCCAACCATCCCAATGAACTATTCATCGATGTATATCATATAAACATTAATTCGACCATACTTAGCCCTAGTTCATCATCTAAGGCTTCTTCCTAGGATTTAATCATCTTTCGTTCGGTGCACGAAGGCCTACGCATATATCCTACCATTGATTTACATATATTACGCAGTGAATAGAGATTTATAACTACTCAATTCATAAAACCTAGCCTACCGGGGCACGTAGTGGCTACACGGAGTTTTTGCTTTCGATTCTTATTTCTGAGTTTCGTGATGGTGATATTTACCAGAAATTTGCCCTCCACTGCGCTCCTTACACTAGAAATCTCCTTCTCCTTCCTTCACAAGGTTAGAACAGCTTTTTGGGGGGGTTTCTAAGGTGATTTACGACAAAATTAGGTCTGTTAGGGAGAAGGAGAAAATAAGATTTCACGTTATTTACATTTTGTCTCGCATATCCCGCTCTGGCGCAAAGTTACACTGCACTGGCGCTGATGCCCTAGCGGCATCAGGCCTGCCCTGGCAGGACAGTGGCCCAGTATTTCTTGAAGTTTTGCTTTTCCTAATTAACTACGGTTCGGGTCATTAAAATAGAAATCAATATACCCCGAGTTCTTCCCCAAACGACTAGTACACGTATCATTATGCACCCCATCTTGAAGTATTTTTAACTAACAACTCGATCCATTATGAAATCATGAGTGAGGATGGTTTTTATTTCCCAAGTTTGATTTTACGATAGGTTCTATACATTAAAGGATCGGTTAGGGATGTGACTCACTGCTCGAAGAATATTTGCATCCCAATTTACACAACCTGCTTCGCCAGGGCAGCAGACTTCCCGTTGAGGTGGGAGATCGGGACACAGTATATAGGGGGAAATTTCATTTTCCCTCATTTGTTTCAAACTCTCCAAAATTCCCAAAAACACTCTCGATCACTTCTCTCCGACCGTCAATTTTAAGGTAAGTTTCTCGCTCTATACACTCTTTACTTCAGTACTTGATTAACAACGATTGCATGCTACTGTTTAATCGATTACAAATGGTTTTGGGGGATAATTTTTGAAAATGAACTTATGTTGCTAGTTTTGATAGTAAATGTAGCATGGCCACTTCCCTTACATCCCCAACATCTCTACAATGTCCTGGGCGTAAGGATTTTGTAAACATACTGTTAAATCGGTACAAAAATGGGTGGGGGAAGTTGAAGGGTCTCTTGATGAAAAACTTTGATTTGTGCATTGTTTAGGGTTTATTTTTCTAATATGATTGCATATTTAGGTTCTAGGGTAGTTATTATACTCTAATTTGCTGAAATTATGTTGAAAACGGAGGTTTTGGGATGAAGAGGCACCATGATCGCACTTGGTGTTCGTCCCAGAAGAAGGCCACCAGGGAGGCCTTCATCTCACTATGGCGGCCTCCCTCATCCCGCTTTGGCGATATTTAGGTAGCTGTGGCGGGATCCAGGGGACCAGTAGCCTGACCCCTTAACTCAAAATTTTGTCTCTCTTCCCCTTCCAACCTTACACTGTCTATTTCCATCGTGATATAACTTATATTTTTCATAACTTGCAGGCCTATCTAAATGGCAGGTCTGAATGAAGAGAACCTACCCTTCGTCTGATTTCTCGATACCGCTAGTCGAGAGAGGTTTCATGACTTTCAGAACAACAAGTTTTGTTATGAGAAGGGCTTCGTCTTGCTCAGGCTGGAATAGAAAGAGCCAACCTTCTATGCTCGCTTGATGAAGTTCAGGTGGGCTCTATTGATCGAGGTTCCCCCTGTCGCACGTGCTGACTACGTGCTGGATTTCTATGTCATCCTGCCCACCGTCCGCTAGGACGACCCTCACCCCATTATCCACATTCGGGGGGGTTGACGTCCCCCTGAACGCCACATCTATAAATGATGGACTAGAGTTTCCTGAGGCCTCGAATGCTTAGTATGAGACTATGGTGAAGGAGATGGATTTGGGCTGGCTGAGGGACACACTGGTGGAGCCTGTACGCCGGGACATGGTTTATTAGCCTACTCGGAGGGGATTATTACTGCTGACTGGTCACCAGATGCCAAGAGTTGGCTTCACTTGGTCACTAGGAGGAATTGCCCGTCGGGCAATCAAACATACATAACATTTTCTCGGGCCTTGGTGGTGGTGTGCGCGGTGTAGGGTATAAAGCTGAATATGGGGGCACAGATTGTCTCGCAGTGGAAGATGTTTTACCGGGATAACAAGAAGGCATTTTTCCTGCCCAGACTTATCACCGGGCAATGCAGGCATGCGGGGGTGCCGCTTCTAGATACAGATGAGATACTTCCTATGGATCCTTCCTTCAACCTCTTTTGGTTAGATAGGCTTCCACTTTTCGGAGCAAGAGAAGGAGGACAGATAGGGCTAGCAGTAAGCAGGCGGCCGCAGAGTCGGACGAGGAGGGAGGCCATGACACTCGTCCCACCGGGTCTCAATCTCCACTTTTAGCGACACAGGTGGAGGAGGACTTGGAAGCTTTGTGGAGGAGAATGGGGTGCCCTATCACTCCCACCACCCCAGTTCCGCCCAGCACTTCTTTAGATCTTGAGATGCTTCGTCGCAAGCTGCACCAGGAAAGGAGGAAGGGTATGGACTGTATGTTGGTTCAGATCTAGAAGGTGGTGAACATCATGTTCAATTGCGTCGCTCTAGGGATGGAGATTTCCAAAGTGGAGAAGGGGGTTTCTATAAGTTCTCTAGTCTAGAGTAGGCCATGACAGGCCTGGTTCCCCCGGAGGAGCTAGATTCTGACACCGACACCTCTCGGTACCAGGGCTCTTGAGTTGTTTCTGCCCCCCTCTTAGGCTTGTAAATTTCAGGACGACCTTGTTTGTATCATTTCGCTTTTCCTATGTTTTTGCAAGCACTTGGATGCTAGTTTTTATGCTCTCTCCGTAGAAAATGGTTAATTATTAAGTTTTTATAATTATTCTCGATTGTTGAACACTGATTGAATTGCAGGCGTTAGCCTGGATACCACTTGGGGTCCTCATCGGGTAACCCCGAAAATATAAATCTAAAGGGGCAGGCTGATGTTTTGCCTCGCCTCATCCGGATCTTGTGGGAGAAATTTCGCTATGGCGATCCCACCCTAACGGGAATAATCTTGCCCCAGTGGCAAAACGAAAACAGAACCTCTTCGAAGATTTTTCTAGGGTTTCTCTGTTTTCTAAAATGCACCAAGGTTCCAAGTTGTACTAAAAAAATTCCGGATAATTCCCTTGGTTAGATAGTTGATATATACCCGGGTCAATCTCAACATTACACATCCAACTTGTTTATGCTTAATTCTACACCACAACCCACACATCCCAAGAATACACCCAGACATTCACGCGGTTAGCACACCAGCGTAAGACATGTTCAGATCTTCTACACAAATTGCCTTGCAGTCTTATCTAAACCCTCGCATCGAATCTAGTAGGACCTTCTTTTCACAATGGTTTTTTGGGGATGCATTTTTATGTAGCATAACTTCAACAACTAGGACAACTTATTGCACGTAACAAGGTACAGACACACAATTATAGTACACGAAGTGATACCATCACATTCAACCAATTACGACTTCACATTCACAGTTAGTTCCGACAACAACAAGTACACATTCACCATTTCCAAGATACAAAGAATAGAGAAGTCCAAAGTCTTAATTAGTTCGTTCCATGGATGACCATTCCTGCTCATCCATGCAATTTCGCAACCCCGGCCTAGGGCCAGATACCAATTGGAACCTTCTCAGTTTCCAATTTACTTTGCTTGTGGCTCCTCAGTCGTGACCACGACATCCGATTTACTTCGTTGAGATACCAATTGGAATCGGGAGATACCAATTAGACCCAACTCATACCACAAGCGACACGTGTATGAAAGGAGAGAAAAAGTGGAACAACTTCCTAGAATGCTTCCTAGCCTCATGTAGATTAGATGTGGACGTCAACACACCAATTCGCAAGAGTCTAGTCCGCATCTTGCTCTTGTACTGGGAGACCGGTAACCTGGGCTTTGATACCAATTTGGCACGACCCAACCCACCAGGCCATGCGGGCACCAACTCTAACACCTAAGTAGGAGAACCCTTATATCCCATAATAAAGACATGCAGAGAATTAAAGAAAACAGTGATAATTAAAATCATAAAGTTTTTATAAATGAAACTTTCTTAAACAAAATTCGGGTGAAGACTTGTAAAGTAGGTAACACCCCTAAGGATCTAGTCTAAACAGGTACAAGAGCTACTAAGAGTACAACTGGACAGAATAATACAAGACACAGCTCCTACCATGCGGAAGGAAAGATAGAACCTACTGGAGAATTTCTTTGTCTTCGCCTGATGAAACATCACCAACCTGCATCAAGACTATGCCAAAAGGGCATAACAAGAGTAGTATCAGTACAAACCACACGTACTTGTAGGCATCATCGTTCAACCCGACCCCTACCAGATAATATAAGAAAATCAACTAATAAGAATATGATATAAGCCACTCGCTTTTCCACCCTTACTCTTGTTTGGATACCTTATAACTTACACTAGTACCTCGTGCTACTAACCACCTCCTCATTCAACCCACTCACTAGTTTCTTGATCATAGCCTAGCCACTCTAACAGCAGAAGAGACCACAATTATAACTACAAGCATTCCAACTAATCACCCACGGTCTACCATTACTTCATCTTTTATATTACCCCACCTTCATCACATGTATTATATCAAGCCTTCTAAATATTAACCGTGATCCCCCATTTTCTCTTTATAATGAATCTATGTGGATAAGTCAACCATCTCCCACACTCATTACCCCCAAATACGGGTACAGGAATACACAAATTTCGTACACTGCCTCCACTTCTCGCCCTGGCAATATAATTAGGTCATCATAATCACTTACAAATAGGTAGAACAATCATCAAATATCACTTACGAACAACACGCACTTCATCATTACAAGATGGACAAGTATGTCAAATTATTGTTCTTCTCAAGGAATCAAAACCCAAAATGTTAGCATACCGGAATGTGGTACCCGATCCAATGTTTATGCTAGAACGTGGCAACCGATCCCATATTTATGCCAGAACATGGCAACCAATCCATGTTAGTGTGTCGAAACGCAACACCCGATCCATTCAACAAGATACAATAACAATCATAAGTACATACTCACAATCATACAATCAAGTCATGTTTCATGGTGTTCATCATTCATATATCCTCGCTTACATTTATGTGATGAACAATGCAACGTTCGCATACATAATGTATCATAATGAAGCAAGAACGAACATATATTACACAATCATAGAATCCCATCCATCGCAATGAACTATTCATCGGCGTATATCACGTAAACATTATTTCAACCATACTTAGCCCTAGTTCATCATCTAAGGCTTCTTCCTAGGATTTAATCATCTTTCGTTCGGTGCATGAAGGCCTATGCATAAATCCTACCATTGATTTACATATATTACGCAGTCAGCATAGATTTTTAACTATTCAATTCATAAACCCTAGCCTACCTGGGTGCCAAGAAGCTACACGAAGTTTTTAGCTTCGATTCTTATTTTCGGGTTTTGTGATGGTTATCTTTATCAAAAATTCTCCCTCTACTGCACTCCTCACGCTAGAAATCTCATTTTTCTTCCTTCCCAAGCTTAGAACAGCTTTTTGAGGTTTCTAAGGTGTTTTACGACTAAATTAGGTATTTTAGGGAGAAGGAGAAAATAATATTTCACTTTATTTATATTCTGTCTCGCATATCCTGCTCGGCCGCCAACTTACCCCGCCCTGGCGCCACTGCCCTAGTGGCCCCTGGCCAGCTCTAGCGGTCTCTGGCCTAGTATTTCTTGAAGTTTTGCTTTTCCTAATTAACGAACGTTTGGGTCATTACAGTGTTCATGACCATGGCTCGTGGAGCCCCACGTGGTCCCTAGTAGATCACTTTTAGTGAGGGGTATTTTGGGGAATTTTGGTTTAAGTCGAATCAAAGTGAAGTCGTTTTGGGTAAGTTTAGGGTCACTATATAAGTCATTTTAAGTCAAATTCACCTACACTAAGTCATACTTTCCAAATACCCAAATATTTCCCAAAATTCATCTCCTCTACAAAACATTCTCTCTGTAAAACTTCAAGGAAGAAGAAGAAAAAGAAGGAAGTTGGGGCTAGGGTTCAAGGAGAAAGGTTTTCTACTCAATTTCATTGGATTCCATTGCTAAGGTACAGTAGTACTTCATCCATGTATAGCTTTCATCCATGGAGTCCCTTTAAAACCCCAATTTTAAAGATAGAAATTCCCAAAAAATCTAGGGTTTGTCTCCAAGTCATGGGTTCCTTTCAAAAATGGTTCTAATGCTTGAATTACTTTATATTATGATTGAATTGATGATTTATTATGGTTATTATGTTGAAATCCCCAAGAACCCATGAAACCCCCATACTACTCAATTATGATCTTGTGATGTGGGTTTGTTGATTTTAGAAGAATGTTATGAGATTATGCTTGTGATAGTTGGGGTACTTTAATTATTCTAATATCCATGTCTAATGTAGAAATTATAGATGTGTTGACAGAAATATGATCTTTGATCCTTGAAGGGAAAAGTATGAGAATTATGCATGATTTATGAAGTTTAGTATATGCTTTAAGAACACTTTGCGAGTAAAGTCAACATGATTATGATCTAGTTTTTGTGTTATTGGAAGGTTATCCTCATATACACATTTATGTATTATTATGATATGATGTGAAAGGTTGTCTCACAATATAATGATTTTAAGGTTGAAAGGCTATTCTCACTATTGAATCTATGAGCTATAGTATGAATTATGTTGGATTGAGTGTCAAGACATTCTTCCATGAATATGAACTTAAGTCAAGACTTAATATGTAATCGTGTGAATTAATGCTTAGCACCGAGTGGATATGAATATGAGATGGAAGATTGAGTGTCAAGACATTCTTCCATCAATGTTTTATGCATGGCTATCAACATTAGTGCATTTTTGTAGTAACCCATATTTTTCTACCTTTTTCACAAATGTAGGGTCTGGTTCTCAAGGTCGTCCCCATTGTGGCTGAAGCTTGGATTTGTTTATTTCTCCTAGCTTGTTGGTGAGTCCTCATGATTCGAGGACAAATGTTTTCATTTAGTAGTTTCTTTTCCTGTGTTTCATTTTTCGAACTATGTCGTATGGGCCATGGCCCCTTTCATTTTGACTATTGTAATAGATGGCTAAATTTAGACAAGTCTAAACTTCCGCTTCCTTTATGAATAATTTGGATTTGAATTTAGTTTTTACCCTTATTGTTCTATTGCTTATGTTATGGTATCCTAAGCGGCTTACATGGAGACTTTCGGTGTTTTATGTGCCTTGTTACATCTAAGGGGTACCCCTGGGTCGTGACAAACTTGGTAATCAGAGAACAAGGTTTAGAATGATTGTATGATGATGTCTCATAAGCCACGTCTAGTAGAGTCTTGTTCATGGGAGTGAAGCGCGCCACACTTATAAATGAGAGGCTATAAGATGTTTAGGAAATGTCACTTCTTCAATACTCCTAAGTCGTGCCTTTGAGTTTAGCTCTAGAAGATTTATCTTTCCTAATCCTGTGTCTTTAGGAGATAAATACATGAAGGGCAAACGCTAGAAGAATAGAGGGTGACAATGTGAATGAAGAATCTCCTCCAGCTAATCAAGCTCTGGTTGATCCCGTGGTTGAGAATGTGACCCATGCAGAGTTTAGGTCTACTATCCAAATGTTGCCTCAAGTCGTGATGACTCAAGACAATAGAGAAGTTGTAGCTTCGATGAATCCTAATGTGAATTTGACTACTTCAAGGCTTAGGGATTTTGCTAGAATGAACCCTCCTAAATTTCATGGCTCTAAAGTGGAAGAGGATACCCATAGGTTTATCAATGAGGTTTATAAAATTCCTGCTATTATGGGGTATCTTCGAAAGAAAAGGCGGATATAGCTGCCTACCAACTAAAGGATGTTGCTCATGGACCCACCCACGGTTTGTGGGTGTGGTTTCGTGAGTGGCACCTTGGAATCTGCCTAGGCTCAGCCAAATTGAGGGGCAACTTAGTAAATCCCTAATTAATTAGTTATGGGTTGGGGATGGTTTATATTATTTTATGTCACTCATTTAAGGCTTTAAAAACTATTAAACACCCTTTATAATTCATTATTCCGAAAAATCTCAAATAGAAACTACCTTTCCTAAAGAAAATTCTCTCTCTAGAAACCACCATTGGACAAGAAGGAGTCAAGGTTTGGAGCTAAATATTTCATCTTTCTCACTCTATTTTGTCGAGTTTCTAAAATCTAGGTATGGTAGTTTTCATCCTTGGTTAAGTTTAATCCAAGGAGTCCTTCAAAGGATGATTTTAACGTTTCCAAAATCCCCCAAAAGTTAGGGTTTCAATCTAAGAATGTGTTCAATCTTAAAACATTTTCAAAGCTTTATATATTATGAATTAAGATGGAATTGATGAATTAATGATGAATTATGATGAATTTCCCCCATGAACCCATGATTCCCGCAAAATACTAAATTGGATGTTTGTGATTTGGGTTGATTGATCATGGATGTTTGTGAAAAGATTAAGTTTATAATGATTTAGTTTATTGAATTATATCATTATTCATGCCTAAATTGTAGTATTCTAGGTGTGTTGGTGAATTGTGATTCATAGTCATGGAGGGCAATTTCATGAAGGTTGATGTATGTGAATGCCTTATGATTTCAATGAAAGCAATATGATCATGTCTATAATGCAATTTTTTTATTATTGAAAGGCTATTATCAATTATGCACCTATGAATGATGATGATAGAATGTGAAAGGTTTCTTAAATGTAATATTACATTTTGTATTGGTAGGCTTAGGGCATCCTCTATTAGTGTAAATGAAAGTAATGTTGATTGATGCATCTTGAATTGGTAGGCTTAGGGCATCATATTCTTGTGTAAATGAAAGTAATGTTGATTGATACGAATTGGTAGGCTTAGGTCATCCTCTTCTTCTGTAAATGAAAGTAATGTTGATTGATGTAGCTTGAATTGGTAGGCTTAGGCATCCTCTTCTTGTGTAATGAATGTGTCTTGACTTACTGAATATGAATCGATAGGCCAATGGAATTCCTTTCATAAATGACTAATGAAGTATTCTAAGGCTTTTTTTTAATCGATAGGCCAATGTCATTCCTTACGAAATGAGTCAATGAACTAATGTACCATGAATCGATAGGCCAATGAAATTCCTGTCATGTGTATAATAATGTAATGGTGAATCTTGAATCGATAGGCCAATGCATTTCTTTCATGAGGATTCAATGAGCTATCCTAATAATGTACCAAGAATCGATAGGCCAATGACATTCCTTTCATGTGTATAATAGTGTAATGATGAATCTTGAGTAGATAGGCTAATGACATTCCCGTCATGAGGATTTGATGAGCTATCCCAGTAATGTACCATGAATCGATAGGACAATTGCATTCCTTTCATGAGTGTAATAATTTACCTTGGGTCGATAGGCCAATGATATTCCTCTCAAGTACAATAATATAATGTAAATGAACTACTCTATCGGAATGGAGGCTAAGTACCGAGTGAATATGGTAAGATGGGAGCTCTCTCTACGTTAGGTTGGGTTTCAATGAACATCTTTATCATCCCATAACTATGTGTCCGGATAGGGTATTAGCTAGTGGATCCACCTAGGCTAAAATTTTACCGGTCCTACCTTAGGAAAGTAGACCAACCCTTGACGGTGTGGGATAGACACCGAATTCCATGTTAAGCTCACATTGTCTATGTCGGTTAATGCTGATTTCCATTATGTGAGATACATGCTATAGTTTCTCAAGAGGTTCTATGATGTGTGGGTGGTAGTATAGGATGCCATTCATGCATTGTACGAGTAGGATTTGAGAGGTCTATGGTGTGATGTCCAATGTCTTAATGTCTAATGAATGAATGTGCTCTTAATGAAGCTAATGAGAATGTTGACTTAAATGCTTAATGTAATGATGAATGCTCTACTGGGATTGTATTATGAGTTACTTTCCTTCATGACTTATCAAATGTTTATGTTCCTTATGCATGAGTATCTTCTAAAGATGTGTACGAAGGATGGTAAGTTCATCTATGGTGGCCTCAAAGCGGTACTTAGTATGGATTGTGGTATGGGACGTCATTCATACATTGCACAAGTATAGGTTAGGGTTACTTAAGGTGAAGGCTCTAATGTGATGAAATGGCTTATATGTTGATTATGTTTGTATCTTATGCCTCTTTTACTAAAGTTCATGTTGTTTTTATCAAAATTGGCATATAGCATGGTTTTAAACAAAATGTCCTTTTTAAGCATGGTTTTTGCATGGCTATCATACTTAGTACATTTTTGTGTGCTAACCCATATTTCTACATTTTTACAAAGTGTAGGGTTTGGAGATTTGTTGTCCTATTCTTGGAAGATAGGTTTCTAAGGAGCATGGAGTTGAAGATTTGGTGATTCCTCGTAGTTTCGAGGAGAAACCCACTATTTCCCTTTTGTCTTTTACTTTATGTTTAGAGCTCTTGTATGAGCTATGGCCCAAAGTTTTATTCAAAGTGTTGTAGATGGTTTGAGACAAAGTATAGAAAGACTTTCGCTTGATTTTATGAAAAATGACTTCGATTGTAAAGAAACGTTTTGAATTTTGCACTATTTTTCTTATGCTCTTATGTTCTTGATATGCTATGAGGCTTGTATGAGGCTTCTGGGAGCCTTTTACACCGTGTCATGTCCGGGGTGTTAATGTAACGACTTGAAAAAACTAGTAGGTTAAACTAGAGCCTAACGAGTGTGTGATTGAGTTTGATATGGGGTTTGATGTTGAAAAATGAGTTCTCGAGCTTAAGTTGAGGGGATTAGGGGTTAAACTTCAAAGTATGATCCCCCAAGGACCAACCAAGGGTCCTTGAGGTGGGACCCTAAAGACTAACCCACAAAGCTGCCCAAGAACCCAAAATCTACCAAGTTAGCATGACCTACAGATGGGCACCCTCGAGCCGTTGGTGGACCCACGCCCCATAGGAGGTGGTCATGGTTCGAGGCTGGACCTCCCCTGTTCCACCTATGTTCCAGTAGGAAACCACATTTTGCCAATACGGCTCCTGGACACCCAAGGTCTGTGGGTGGGGTTTCGTGAGTGTCACCTGGGAATCTGCCTAGGCTCGGCCAAATTGAGGGGCAACTTAGTAAATTCATAATTAATTATATATGGGTTGGGGACGGTTTATATTGTTTTATTTCACATATTTAAGGCTTTATAAACTGTTAAACACCCTTTACAATTCATTATTCCCTAAACTCAAAAATAGAAGCTACCTTCCCTCCAAATAATTCTCTCTCTAGAAACCACCGTTGGAGAAGAAGGAGTCAAGGTTTGGAGCTCAATATTTCATCTTTCTCACTCAGTTTTGTGGTGTTTCACCAATTGAGGTATGATAGTCTTCATCCTTGGTTAAGTTTCATCCAAGGTGTCCCTTCAAAAGATGATTTTAAAGTTTCCAATATAAATGAATTGGTACGCTTAGGGCACCCTCTTCTTGTGTAAATGAAAGTAATGTTGATTGATGTATCATGAATTGGTAGGCTTAGGCATCCTCTTCTTGTGTAATCAATGTGTCTTGATTGAATGAATATGAATAGATAGGCTAATGACATTCCTTTCATAAATGACTAATGAAGTATTCTAAGGGTTTGTTTTGAATCGATAGGCTAATGGCATTCCTTTCATAATGAGTCAATGAACTAATGTACCATGAATCGATAGGCCAATGTCATTCCTTTCATGTGTATAATAATGTAATTATGAATGTTGAATCGATAGGCCAATGTCATTCCTTTCATATGGATTAAATGAGCTATCTTAATAATGTACCATGAATTGATAGGCCAATTTCATTCCTTTCATGAGGATTCAATGAGCTATCCTAATAATGTACCATGAATCGATAGGTCAATGGCATTCCTTTCATGTGTGTAATAATGTAACTTGGGTCGATACGCCAATGGCATTTCTCTCAAGTACAATAATGTAATGTGAATGAACTATTCTATGGGAATGGACGCTAAGTACCAAGTGGATATGGTAAGATGGAAGCTCTCCCTACGTTAGGCCAGGTTTCAACGAACATCTTTCTTATCCCATAACTATGTGCCCGCATAGGTTATTGGCTAGTGGATCCACCTAGGCTAAAATGTTACTGGTCCTACCTTAGGCAAGTAGACCAACCCTTTACGGTGTGGGATAATTACCGGATTCCATGTTAAGCTAACATGGTCTATGTCGTTAATACTTATTCCCATCATGAGAGATACGTGCTATAGTTTCTCAAGAGGTTCTAGTAAGTGTGGGTAGTAGTATGGGATGCCATTCATGCATTGCATGAGTAGGCTTTGAGAGGGCTATGGTATGATTCTCCAATGTCTTAATGTCTAATGAATGAATATGCTCTTAATGAAGCTAATGATAATGTTGACTTAAATGCTTAATGTAATGATGCATGCTTTACTTGGATTGTATTATGAGTTCCTTTCCTTGTCATGACTTATGAAATGTTTATGTTCCTTATTCATGAGTATTTTCTAAAGATGAGTATGAAGGATGGTAAGTTCATCTATGGTGGCCTCAAAGTGGTACTTAGTATGGATGGTGGTATGGGACGCCATTCATACATTGCACAAGTATAGCTTAGTGTTACTTAAGGTGAAGGCTCTAATGTGATGAAATGGTTTATATGTTGATTATGTTTGTATCTTATGACTCTTTTACTAAAATTCATGGTGTTTTCTCAAAATTGGCATATAACATGGTTTTAAACAAAATGTCCTTTTAAAGCATGGTTATCATACTTAATACATTTTTGTGTCTTAACCCATATTTCTACATTTTTACAAAGTGTGCGGTTTGAAGATTTGATATCCTATTCTTGGAAGATAGGTTTCTAAGGAGCATGGAGTTGAAGATTTGGTGAGTCCTCATAGTTTCGAGGACAAACCCACTATTTCCCTTATGTCTTTTACTTTGTGTTTAGAGTTCTTGTATGGGTTACGCCCCAAAGTTTTATTCAAAGTGTTGTACATGGTTTGAGACGAAGTATAGAAAGACTTCCACTTGCTTTTATGAAAAATGACTTCGATTGTAAAGAAAAGTTGTAAAATCCACACTATTTTTCTTATGCTGTTATGTACATGATATGCTATAAGGCTTGTATGAGGCTTCTCGGAGCCTTATACGGCGTGCCATATCCGGGGTGTAGGCTAGGGTCATCACAAACATGGTATCAGAGCACAAGATTTTGGGATGGTTTTAGGATGTCTCAAACCACATCTAGTAGAGTCTTGTTCATAGTGTGAAGCGTGCCACATTTATGAATAAGAGGCTATTGGATGTTAGGAAAATATCACTTCTTCATTCTTCAAGTCGTGCCATAGAGTTTAACTCTATAAGGTCTCTCTCCTACTCCTTACCCAATGGTCTTTAGGGTATGACCGCTTGAAGGGCTCATGCTACAAGGATCAAGGGAGAAAAAAGTTAGTAGCGATGTCAATTGTGGCTATGTGACTAGATGAGTCTTGCTATGATAGAATTAGACGATGTCCTTTGGTATAGTGGGTTGCTTTATGGTTATGTGTTTTGTTGGTAGAAAGTCATGATGAGTTTTGAAGTGTCACGACCCGAGCCTACACCCCGGACGTAACACGGTGTACAAGACTCTGAAGAGCCTCATAAAAGCCCCATAGCATTCATAACATTCGATATAAGGGAAATGGTACGGAATTAAAACTTTTCCTTTAAATCCATAGAATAGAAAAACATTGAAAACAGCGGAAGCCTACTAGTCTCACATGGCCATCTAAAAACAATCTTCGAATCAAAAGTAGGGTCACGACCCTTTACAATAGAAAGTCTAAAAGAGTCTATTACAAAGAAAGACATGAAACATCAAAAGTACTTGTCCTCGAATCCATGAGGACATACCAATAGTCTTGGAGGATGATCAATTCCAAGCTCTTAGCCACAAAGGGAATCAAATTGAGGGCCAATCCCTACACTTTGTAGAAATATAGAAGAAATATGGGTTAGAAAATTTAAGGTACTAAGTATGATAGCCATGCAAAAACCATGCTTCAAACGGACATTTTATTTGAAATCATGCTTTTATGCCAATTTGAGAAACCTTCATGAACATAAGTATAAGAGGCATAATATACAAACATAACTAACATACATGTCATTTCATCATATTAGAACATAATCAACATATAAGCCATTTCATAACATTAAAGCCTTCCCCTTAATTAACCCCAAGCTATACTTTGTGCAATGTATGAATATCGTCCCATACAATCCACACTAATTACCACATTAAGGCCACCAAAAGTGAACTTAGCGTTCTTCCTTTTCATCATTAGAAAAAACTCATACATAAGGAACATAGAGATTTCATAAGTCATGACAAGGAAGTAACTCATAATACAATCCAAGTATATCATGCATCATCACATTAGGCATTTAAGAGTCAACATTCTTCATTAGCTTAAATAAGAGCACTATCATTCATTAGTCATGAAGACATTAGAGAACTAACTATGACCCTCTCAAAGCCGACTCGTGCAATGCATGATTTGCATCCCTTACTACAACCCACACTTCTTAGAACTTCTTAAGAAACCATAGTGCACATCTCACATGATGGGAATAAGCCTTTAATATACATAGATCATGTGAGCTTGACTTGGAATCCAGTGTCACGTCACCCCACACCGAAGAGAGGTGTCCTACTTGCCTAAGGTAGAACTAGTAACATTTTAGCTTAGGTGGATCCACTAGCTAATATCCTATGTGGGCACATAGTTATAGCATATGAAGATGTTCATTGGAACTTTAACCTAACGTTGGGAAAGTTTCCATCTTATCATATCAACTCGGTGCTTAGCCTTCATTCCCATAGAGTATTTCATTCACATTACATTAATGTACTTGAGAGGAATGCCATTGGTCTATCGGCCTAAGTTACATCATTACACATGAAAGGAATGCCATAAGCCTATAGATTCATGGTTCCTCGTTACATTATTATACACATGAAAGGAATGTCATAAGCCTATCGATTCATGGGACATTGACTCATTAGGAAAGGAATGACATAGGCCTCTCGATTCAAGAGTCGTCATTACATTAGTTCATTGGCTCATTAGGAAAGGAATACCTTTGGCCTATCGATTCAAGATATAGCCTTAAAACATATTCATTAGTCATTTATGAAAGGAATGCCATTGGCCTATCGATTCATATTCATTAAGTCATGACACATTCATTATACAAGATAAGGATGACTAAGCCTACCAATTCAAGATACTACAATCAAGACCACATTCATCAATACAAGAAAAGGATGCCTTAAGACTACCAATTCAAGATACAACATTCACATTATAGAACCCTTCACATTCTATCATCATCATTCATGAGTTTTAATTGAGATTATTCTTTCAATAATAACAGAATTACATTCTAAACATGATCATAGTTCTTTCATTGAGATCACATACATATACTTCACCTCATAATCATACATAAATCCTTCATGAAATTGCCCTTCAAGGCTATGAATCAATCTCAACCAAAACATCTAGAATACTACATTATATAAGGGAATTAACATGATTCAATAACTAATCCAATATAAACATTAAAAATTCAACATACATTCATGATCAATCAACCCAATTCACATACTTCCAATTTAGGATTTTGGGGAAAACATGGGTTCATAGGAGAATTCATCATAAATCATCATTAATTTAGCAATCCATTCATGATTCATAATATATAAACCATTGAAAATGTTTTGTAATTGAACCCATGCATAGATTGAAAACCCTAGGTTTTTTAGGGGATTTTAAAATCTTGAAATCATCTTTGAAGGGGCTCCTTAAGTGAAACTCAATCAAGGATGAAGACTACCATACCTTTTAGGGAATAACTCCATGAAAATTGAGTGACAATGGTGAGATATTGAGCTTGAAAGCTTGAATCCGTCACTTCCAATGGTGGTTTCTAGAGAGAGAACATTTGGAAGAGAGGTAGTTCTAATTTGAGTGTTTGGGGATAATGAATTGAAAAGGGTGTTTTAATACTTTTAAAGCCTTAAAATACCTTAATTAATCAATAATAACTGCCCCTTAACTCATCTAACTAAAAGGAATTTACCACATTGTCCTTGCCTTGGCTGAAATTAGATAGCAAAGTAGTGTTGACCTACGACCCATGACCTACGTACCATAGGTGGGGTGAGGGTCTGAGGGTCACCATTGGGGACCTTGACCCACATAAGCCATCCAAGGGGAGTGGATGGACCTACGGGGCATAGGTCCTATCAGTAGCTCCTTGAATTTTTGTCAACTTTGGCTAGTTGGGGCAGCCTTGGGGTTAGGCTTTAGGGTCCCCCTCAAGGACTCTAGGATGGTCCTTGGGGGGTCGTACCGTGACATTTAACCCCTAGACTCCTTAGCCTAAGCTCGGGACATCACTTTACAACCTCAAACCCCATATCAAACTCAAAAACAAACTCGTTAGGCTCTAGTTTTACTTACTAGTTTTCTGGGTCGTTACATGAAGTATGTTGAAAGAGTTGATGAATAGTGGTGTTTAAGTGGTGCTTAGAGATGTTGAGTGAATAGACTCCTTTACAAGGGGGGTAGAAGTGTAATTCACTTTGGTTTAGAATCATCATGTGTGATGAGTGTGAGGGTTTAGTGATGATTTGCTCCAACCTTATAATTGAAAGAAGAGATGATTAAAAGAGTTTGTATAGGCTTGCTTCCAAAGGGGAAATAATGTGATAGATAGCAAGGTCATTGAGTATCCTTGATGTTCATGAGTTAGGTTGCTTGAAATTCTCACCTTAAATGGTATGGTGAGTTCGAGAAGTTTATACCCAGTTTTGTAGACTCATATAAGACATTGAGTGGTGTTGGTAAGGTCTTTTGTGAGCAATAGTTTCTTAATGAGAACCTCCCTAGTTTAGAAGTATAGGTTGGGATCTTAAACCGACAAGTTAAGAAATAGAATGTTGAAGAAGTTCCATCATGAAAAATGTTGAGGAGTGGTGTCCTAGTAAGGCTTTTAGTAAATGATGCTACTAGAGTTGACAAAGGAGCTCTTCCGGATGAAGGCACCGGTATGTTTATAGTTCCTTAAAGTTGTGAATGTCTTGTTAAGGTCCCTATGTTATTTTAATGTTAGCCTTAGTATGGGTTTACTCCCAAGGGGGGAGATGGTATGGTTAGAAAGTAAGGTTGTTGAGAGTTCCGATATCCTTATATCTTTCCTTATATTCCTTTTCAAGCATAAGACAAAGAGTTCCTTTTCGCTTGTTTCATTTTTTGGAGTCATGGGTGATTATGTGTTTCCATGGTCTCCTTATGTTATGAATGTTCTTGATGAATTCATGTTTAAATGAGAAAATGAGAAAATGAGTTTTTATGATTTATGTTCCTCATGCTGATATGCATTTAGTATGACATGCCTATATGCTTCATGAGGTAAATTGTTGAACATGCTTAAATGTGCTTTTGAGAAAAAAATTGCATAATTGGCTTCATGAGATGAGCATGATTTGAGTCGGAGAAGGTAATTCCTCCAATGAAATGAGAAATGTTGAAGTTTTCATGCATAATGAGTTTGTGGATGTAGTTCCTACTTTCTTGTGTTGCATGGAGTATGTTTGAGATGGAGTTGATGTTTCCTCCTAGTTTTGTGCATTGTTTATTATGTTTCATGCATGATGGGATGCTAGTCTTGAGTCTTTATTTACGTAAAATGTTTAAAGTGTCATTCGAGGACGAATGTTACCAAGGGGGAGATAATATAATGACTCGGAAAAACTAGTAGGTGAAACTAGAGCTTAACGAGTGTGTGATTGAGTTTGATATGGGGTTTGATGTTGTAAAATGAGTTCTCAAGATTAGGTTGAGGGGTTTAGGGGTTAAACGTCAAGGTACGACCCTCCTCCCCCAAGAACCAAACAAGGATTCTTGAGGGGGGACCCTAAATCCTAACACCCAAAGCTGCCCAAGAACCCAAAATCTACAAAGTTAGCATGACCTACGGATGGGCACCCACGATCCGTGGGTGGACCCACGCCCCGTATGTGGGGTTCGTGGGTCGAGGCTGGACCTCCCCTGTTCCACCTATTTTCCAGTAGCAAACCACTATTTGCTAGTATGGCTCGTGGAACCACCCACGGTCCGTGGGTGGGGTTTCGTGAGTGGCACCTGGGAATATGCCTAGGCTCGGCCAAATTGAGGGGTAACTTAGTAAATTCCTAATTAATTAGTTATGTGTTGGGAACGGTTTATATAATTTTATTTCACTTATTTAAGGCTTTATAAACTATTAAACACCCTGTACAATTCAATATTCCCTGAACTCAAAAATAGAAACTACCTTCCCTCCAAATAATTCTGTCTCTAGAAACCACCATTGGAGAAGAAGGAGTCAAGGTTTGAAGCTCAAGATTTCATATTTCTCACTCAATTTTGTGGAGTTTCTACAATCGAGGTATGGTAGTCTTCATCCTTGGTTAAGTTTCATCCAAGGACTCCTTCAAAAGATGATTTCAAAGTTTTCGACATCCCCCAAAAGTTAGGGTTTCAATCTAAGCATGGGTTCAATCTCAAAATGATTTCAAAGCTTTATATATGATGGATTAAGATGGAATTGATGAATTAATGATGAGCTATGATGAATTTCCCCCATGAACCCATGATTCCTCCAAAATACTAAATTGGATGTTTGTGATTTGGGTTGATTGATCATGGAAGTATGTGAAGAGATTAAGTCTATAATTATTTAGTTTATTGAAATATATCATTATTCATGCCTAAATTGTAGTATTCTAGGTGTGTTGACGAATTGTGATTCATAGTCATGAAGGGGAATTTCATGAAGGTTGATGTATGATCATTATGTTATGTGAATGCTTTATGATTTCAATCAAAGTAATATGATCATGTCTACAATGCAATTGTGTTATTATTGAAAGGCTATTCTCAATTATGCACCTATGAATGATGATAATAGAATTTGAAAGGTTTCTTAAATGCAATATTACATTTTAAATTGGTAGGCTTAGGGCATCCTCTTCTTGTGTAAATGTAATGTTTATTGATGCATCTTGAATTGGTAGGCTTAGGGCATCCTCTTCTTGTGTAAATGAAAGTAATGTTGATTGATGCATCTTGAATTGGTAGGCTTAGGACATCCTCTTCTTGTGTAAATGAAAGTAATGTTGATTGATGTATCTTGAATTGGTAAGCTTAGGCATCCTCTTCTTGTGTAAGGAATGTGTCTTGACTTAATGAATATGAATCGATAGGCCAATGGAATTCCTTTCATAAATGACTAATGAAATATTCTAAGGCTTTGTTTTGAATCGATAGGCCAATGGCATTCCTTTCTTAATGAGTCAATGAGCTAATATACTATGAATTGATAGGCCAATAGCATTCCTTCCATGTGTATAGTAATGTAATGATGAATATTGAATGGATAGGCCAATGGCATTCCTTTCATGAGGATTCAATGAGCTAATGTAACGCTCTAGAAAAATGGTAGGTTAAACTACAACCTAAATGTAAGGTTGAAAATCGTAAAATGACTCCCCAAAATTTAATAAGTCATTTAAGGTTAAAATGAGGTTATTTGAGTCAAGACCAAGAGGAAAGTGCTAAGGCAAACGGGCAAGGCAAGGCCAAAGGCCAAGGCTACCCCTAGCTAGGAGCACACTACCCCATCTTCATGAGAGAGACCACGGATGCTGGTCTACTCCACCACTCGTGAAGGTGGTCGTGAAGTTCCTTGGCCTTGGAAAAGTGGCCACCCAAAACTTTAGGCACTCCCCCAACTTCACGGAAGGTACAACGGCTCGTGGTCCTGACCACGACTCGTGGAGCCCTTAGTGAAGGAGACTTGGGAATGGGGGCTTGCGGGCTTGAGGTAGCCTAGCTACTGCCTCACCCTTCACGAGCAGTACTATGGGTCGTGGTCCACTTCACGGCTCGTGAAGGGGCTCGTGATAATACCTTGAACAAATGAGCTTTGTGCTCCAACAATATGGCCATTGCCTCATCTTTATGGGGAGGACCACGTGTCGTCGTCCTCACCACGGCTCGTGAAGAGTGGCTCGTGGTCCCTGATGAGGGAAATTAAATAAGGGTTATTAAGTCAATTCCTTTTTAGTCCAATTAAAGTGGGGTTGTTTTGGGTATTTTTAGGGGAAGTATATAAGTTGTTTTTAAGTCAAATTTCACAAGACCTAGTAATAATTCACAAACACCCAAATCTAATAAAAAACTCCCCCCTCTCTCAATATCTCTCTCTCTAAACTCAAGGAAAAAGAAATGAGCCATTGAAGCTAAGGTTTGTTGATTCCAAAGGTTCTTCCCCAAATTTCTTGAAGTTTCTTAGGCAAGGTATGGATGCTTTTTATCCTTGGGTAGCTATCATCCAAGGAGCCCCTTCAAAGTATGTTTTCAAGATTCCAAATCCCCCAAACCTAGGGTTTTCAATCTATGACATGGGTCTTCTTCCAAAACAATTATAATTGTTTAATTGTGGTTTATTATGGTTGATTATAACGATTTATGATTGGAATGTTGGAGTATTGTTTATTTATGATGAAAATCTCCCTTGGACCCATGATTTCCCCTTCTTCCTAAATTGTGAACTATGGTATGGCTTGATTGATGATGGGAGCTTGACAATTGATTATGTTTACATGTATTAAGTTGTTGAATTATGATATCCCTCTATATAATGTGGCAATTCAATGAGTTAGGGTTCATCTTGATTCATGGCCTTGAAGGGTAATTAGTTAGGGTTTATACATATTGATAAGGTTAATATATGAACTTGTGATTCACTTATATAGTGATGATCCTACGACTATGGTGTAGTTGTGGTATTGATGCAAGATCCTTCTTCAATATACCCTTACACTTGATTATGCATGAAGTATGTATGTATGTTTATGATAAGCTTGTTGTGTTGATTCAAAGTCCATTCTCATGAAACACTATGAATATAATGTGAAAGATTTGCTCACATATTTTTGATTCTATGGTTGAAATGACATTATCACCTAATGAATCCATGAGCTATTATGATACTGTGTTGACTTGATTGACTAGTGCATTCTTTCATGAACGTGAACTTAATGTGACTTCTAAAGGGAATTATGCTTAGCACCAAGTGGATATGAAAATGAGGTTAAAGCTTTTACGTTAGAAAGTCCGGCTTCCCAATGTATGTAATCTCATGAGATGGAAACCTTTTGTGCTAGTAGTCCGAGTTTCTAGTAGAAATTCATTATCCCATAACTATGTGCCTGTATAGGTCTTTAGCTAGTGGATCCACCTAAAAGTTTAAAATGTTAGTTCTACCTTAGGCAAGTAGGACACTTTTTTTTGGTGTAGGGGTAGAACTCCGGATTCCATGTAGCTCACATGGTCTATGTCGGTTAAGGCTAAACTTCCCTATATGATATGAATATGAACTATTATAAGAACATGGACTTTAATTATGACTTCTTGAGAGGTACTACTTGGTTTGAGTGGGGGTATGAGACTTCACTTATGCATTGCACAAGTAGGCTTTAAGAGGGGTTATGGTGAGGTTATCTTATGTTATGATGACTTATGGAATATGTATGAAAGATATGCATGGATGTCAAGGTTGACTTTACTTGTTACAAATTATGAATATGAATAACTTGTTACTTATGAATGTTGGTTATGGATGAGGAAAAAGTAAGATATGTATGTTGTTGGTGGCCTAATGTGATACTTAGCATTTGGTAGGGTTATGTGATCTTAACTTTGCATTGCACTAGTATGGCTTAGGGTTGCTTGTATGTTGGTTTGACTTATGTTTCTCCATAAATGTGCATAATGGCTTTTAAACTTGATAATGGCATGATTTCCACTAAATGCCCCTTTTATGCATGTTTTAAGGATTTTTATGCATGGCTTCAATACTTAGTACATTATTTGTGCTAACCCATATTTTCTACATTTAATATGAGTGTAGGTTCCGGTAGTTGAGACGCACTTATTCATTCAAGAGAAGCTTGGGTTGACTATTCTCTAAGCTTGGTGAGTTCTCATGGTTCGAGAACAAGATGTTATTCTTTTCTAACTTTTATTGTACTTTCTATTTTTGAGACTTTGTTGACGTAAAGGGCTTTCAACCTATTTGTACTCTCTATGGTACTAGATGGTGATTGAGTCAAGGTCTAGACTCTTATATTCGTTTATGAAAATAAGTTGACTTCGATTGTAAAAGCTTTAAATTTTCCTCATCATTTCTATGACCTATGTGTATGGTTATGCTAAGGGCTTGTATGAGATCCCTTTGAGGTCAAGTACCCCATGTTACATCTAGGGGGTACCCCTAGGTCGTGACAAACTTGGTTATCAGAGAACAAGGTTTAGAATGATTCTAGGATGATGTCTCATGAACCACATCTAGTAGAGTCTTGTTAATAAGTGTGAAGCGCGCCACACTTATGAATGAGAGGCTATAAGATGTTTAGGAAGTTTTACTTTTTTTCATTACTCTTTAGTCGTGCCTTAGAGTTTTAACTCTATGAAGTCCTTTTCCTAAACCTTTTCTTGTGCATTTAGGATATAACTACAAGAAGGGCGGCCGCAAGAAGGATGGAAGACGAGATTGTGGATGAGGGAGTTCCTCACCAAGGTCCTTAAGTTCCTCAAGCTCCTAATGATGAGAGGCCTATGACTAATGTAGAGACAAGGACGGCTCTCGAAACATTGACTCATGCTTTAACGGCTCAAGTCACTAGGGATGTTAGAGTTCAAGTGAACCCTAATGCAAGTACAACCGCTTCAAGGATAAGGGATTTCACAAGAATGAATCCCCCTATGTTCTATGGCTGCAAGGTAGATGAAGACCCACAAGGATTTACTGAGGAAGTGTTTAAGGTGCTTGATGCTATGGGAGTGTCTTCCCAAGAGAAGGTGGAACTAGCCACCTACCAATTGAAGGATATGGCTCAAGTTTGGTATGAGCAATGGAAGGATGAGAGACATGTAAGAGCGGGCCTGTTAGATTGGGGAGTGTTCAAGACAACCTTCCTTGATAGGTTTTTTCCGTTAGAGTTGAGGGAACGAAAGATACAAGAATTCATCAACCTTCACCAAGGAGGTATGAGTGTGAAGGAGTATAGCCTTAAGTTCACTCAATTTTCTAAATATGCTCCAACCTTAGTGGAGGACTATAGGGCCAAGATGAATAAATTTGTTATGGGGGTATCCGACTTGGTAGTCAATGAATGCCGGTCGGAAATGCTCATCCCATGTATGAATATTTCACATCTTATGGTTCATGCCAAACAAATTGAGGAACAAAAGCTCAAGCAAGTGAATAGAGAAGTGAAGAGGGCTAGGACTGATGATGGGAATTCTTCCAAGGGTAGATTTGATGTTCAAGGTAAACCAAGGTTTAAGAGAAAGTTCTCCAACCAAGGTTCTTCTAGTGCTCCAAAGGTCAACAAATATAGGGTGTCTAACCCTAAGCCACAAGGAGGTAGTAGTGGTAGCTATTATGTTGAAAGACCTAGTTGTGCCAAGTGCGGTAAGAAGCATGATTGCAAGTGCTTAGTTGGCACGGATGGTTGCTTTAGTTGTGGGAAGAGGGTCCATATGAAGAGAGATTGTCCTATGCTAAAGGTTCAAGGAAGAAAGGGCAAGCAAGCTCTTCCTAGTGGTTCAAATTCTGATGATTCCAAGAAGCACCACTTCTATGCTCTTAAATCCCGAGGTAACCAAGAGAGCTCCCTGAATGTTGTAACGGGTATGTTGCAAGTCTTTTCCATTGATGTTTATGCATTGTTAGACCCCAGTGACACTTTTTAATTTGTTACACCTTTTGTGGCTATGAAATTTGAAATGCTCCCTGAGGAGTTAATAGAACCTTTTCCAGTGTCTACCCTAGTTGGTGACTCGGTAGTAGAAAAAAGCGTCTATAGGAGTTGTCCTATTTCTTTGTCTCATAAAGTCACTTTGGTTGATTTGATAGAATTAGACATGCTTGATTTTGATGTAATTTTGGGCATGGATTGGTTGAATGCATGTTATTCTTCAATTGATTGTAGGACCCGAGTGGTCAAATTTCAATTTCCAAGAAAGCCAATTTTAGAGGGGAATTCTATTCCTAGAGGTCAATTTGTTTCATGTCTAAAAGCTAGAAAAATAATCTCCAAGGGGTGCATTTATCATATTGTTAGGGTTATGGATGTTGAGTCCAAGGTCCCTTCTGTAGTGTCGGTCCCTGTGGTGAGTGAGTTTTTGGAACTCTTTCCCAATGACTTGCCCGGCATTTCTCCCGAATGGAAAATAAACTTTGGCATTGATCTTTTGCCGGATACATAACCCATATCCATGCCTCCCTATAGAATGGCTCCGATTGAATTGAAAGAGTTAAAGAACCAACTCAAGGACTTGTTAGACAAGGGTTTTATTCAACCAAGCATATCTCCATGGGGTGATCTAGTATTGTTTGCGAAGAAGAAAGATGGGTCCCTTAGA
Source organism: Solanum lignicaule (assembly GCA_029582545.1). Lineage (NCBI taxonomy): Eukaryota > Viridiplantae > Streptophyta > Magnoliopsida > Solanales > Solanaceae > Solanum > Solanum lignicaule. Next base: position 93,485 of record JAJOOF010063047.1, read on the forward strand.
ATGTGTATAGACTACCGCCAATTGAACAAGGTGACTATAAAGAATAAGTATCCACTCCCTAGAATTGATGACTTGTTTGATCAACTCCAAGGGGCTAGCTATTTCTCCAAAATAGATCTTCGTTTGGGTTACCATCAACTAGGGGTAAGAGGGGTTGACATTACCAAGATGGCCTTTAGTACCCGGTATGATCACTTTGAATTTGTGGTTATGTCATTTAGGTTGATCAATGCACCGGCGGCATTCATGGACCTAATGAATAGGGTATTTAGGCAATATCTTGATTCGTTTGTGATCGTTTTTATTGACGACATTTTGATCTATTCGAGAAGTGGGGGTGAACATATGGATCATTTGAGGATTGTATTGCAAGTCCTTAAAGACCACTAATAATATGCTAAGTTTAGTAAATGCGAGTTTTGGTTAACGTCAGTTGCCTTCCTTGGGCATATTGTGTCGGGCATGGGCATTGAGGTAGATCCTAAGAAGACGGATGCAGTTAAGGGTTGGCCTAGACCTCTAACTCATACCGATATTAGAAGCTTTTTGGGTTTGGTCGGTTATTATAGGAGGTTTGTTCAGGGTTTTTCCTCCATTGCTTCTCCATTGATGGCTTTGACTCAAAAGAAAGCTAAGTTTCTGTGGTCAAAGGCTTGTGAGAAAAGCTTTCACGAGTTGAAAGATAGACTTACTTCCGCTGGTGTTGACCTTCCCAAGAGTACCGATGAGTTTGTGGTATATTGTGACGCTTCTCGAGTGGGTTTGGGATGTGTACTTATGCAATATGGTAAAGTGATTGCCTATGCTTCGTGGCAACTCAAGGTACATGAAAAGAATTATTCAACTCATGATCTAGAATTTGTAGCGGTGGTGTTTGCCTTGAAAATATGGAGGCACTATCTATATGGGGTCCATGTAGATGTTTTCACCGACCACAAGAGTCTTCAATATGTGTTTAGCAAAAAAGACTTGAATCTCCGACAAAGAAGGTTGTTAGAACTTTTAAAGGATTATGATATGAGTGTCCTTTACCACCACGGCAAAGCCGATGTAGGTACGGATGCCTTAAGTCGAATGTCCATGGGTAGTGTGGCTCATGTAGAAGATGAGAAGAAGGAATTGGTTCGTGATGTGCATAGGTTGGCCCGGTTAGGTATCCAACAAGTGGATTCCACCAAGGGTGGAGTTATGGTCCACCATAGTTCTAAATCGTCCTTTGTGGTTGATGTGAAGTATAAACAACATCTTGATCCCATATTAATGAAGTTGAAAGAATCGGTACTCAACAAGTCCGTTGAGGCTTTCTCCCAAGGGGGAGATGGGGTGCTTAGGTACTAAGGTAGATTATGTGTTCTTGATGTTGATGACTTAAGGGAGAAAATTTTAGAAGAGGCTCATTGTTCGCGGTATTCTATTCATTTGGGAGACACCAAGATGTACCGTGATCTACGGGAAGTATTTGGTGGAATGGTATGAAGAAGGATATAGCGGGTTTTGTGGCCAAATATCCGAATTATGAACAATTTAAGGCCGAATACCAAAAACTAGGAGGTTTGTCGCAATATATTGCTATTCCCACTTGGAACTGGAAGGATGTGAATATGGACTTTGTTATGGGTATGCCTCGTACTAGAAGGCAACATGATTCTATTTGGGCCATTGTTGATAGAATGACAAAATCCACCTACTTTATTCCCATTAAGGTTTCATTTTTAGCGGAAGACTATGCCAAATTGTACATCAAGGAGATAGTGAAGTTGCATGGGGTTCCCTCATCTATAATTTCGGATCAGGGTACTAGATTTACTTCACACTTTTGGAAGGTATTACAAAGAGGGCTTGGTACCAATGTTAAGCTTAGTACCGCTTTCCACCCTCAAACGGATGGTCAAGCGGAACACACCATTCAAACCTTAGAGGACATGTTGAGAGAATGTGTGATAGAATTCAAGGGTAGTTGGGATGACCATCTCCCATTGATTGAGTTTGCCTACAACAATAGTTACCACTCAAGCATTGTCATGGCTCCGTTTGAAGCACTATATGGTAGGAGGTGTAGATCTCCGATCGGTTGGTTTGAAGTAGGTGAATTTTCTCTAATCGGTCCCGAACTACTTTAGGAGTCCATTGAAAAAGTCTGACTCATAAGAGAGAAGTTGAGGACGGCCCAAAGTCGGCAAAAGTCCTATACCGACAATAGAAGAAGGGATCTAGAATTTGAGATTGGTGATTGGATCTACTTGGAAATCTCACCTAGGAAAGGTATGATGAGATTTGGTAAGAAGGGGAAATTTAGTCCCCTGTATGTGGGCCCATATCAAATCTTGAAATGATTGGGAAATATGCCTATGAATTAGACTTTCCAAGTGAGTTGGCTCTGGTTCACCCGGTGTTTCATGTTTCCATGCTCAAAAAGTGTATTGGTGATCCGGTATCGATTATTCCTTTAGAGGGTTTGGGAGTTGATAAGAGTCTTTCTTATGAAGAGGTCCCGGTGGAGATCTTAGACTGGCAAGTTAAGAAGTTGAGAAATAAGAAAGTATCTTCCTTTAAGGTCTTATGGAGAAATCACTTAGTTGAGGGTGCTACATGGGAGGCCGAGGCCAATATGAAGTCCCGCTATCCTCATCTTTTTCCTTCTACTGCTATCCAAAATTGAGGTAGGTAGTTTTCTTGAGTTGGTGTTTTGGAAGTCAATTGTGCTATAAGTGTTCTTTATGATATGTATGTTCTTTTGAGAATTCATATTTGGCATAAATTGAGTTTTCATTATTTATATGTTCCTCATGTTGATTTGAATTTTTGTATGAAAATTGCGTATTTGACTTCATGAGATGATTTGTTGAACATTCTTGGTTATGCTTATGATGAACATGCTTAGTTGTGTTTTTGATGAAATGGCATATTGGCTCCATATTGTAATGTTGAGCTTGCTTAGAGATTGGAGAAGGTAGTTCCTCCTATGTTTATATGAAATGGTGAATTCTGTGCATAATGAGTTGTAGATGTAGTTCCTACTTCCTTGTGTTGCATTGTTTATGTATTGAGAATAAAGTTGATGTTTCCTCCTATGAATTTTGCATTGTTATATGTTGCATGCATGATGCACTACTAGTCTTAAGTCTTTATTTCCTAAGCGTGTCTACATCGTCATCCGAGGACGAATGTTCCCAAGGGGGAGATAATGTAACGCCCCAGAAAAATGGTAGTTTAAACTAGAGACTAAACGTAAGGTTAAAAATTGTAAAATAACTCTCAAAAATTTAATAAGTCATTTAAGGTTGAAATGAGGTTATTTAAGTAAAGACCAAGAGGCAACTGCCAAGGCAAAGGGGGCAAGCCAAGGCGAAAGGCCAAGGCTTCCCCTAGCTAGGAGCACATTGTCCCACCTTCACGAGAGGGACCACGGATGGTGGTCCACTCCATGACTCGTGAAGGTGGTCATGAAGTTCCCTTGGCCTAGGAAAAGTGGCCACCCAAAACCTTAGCCACTGCCTCAACTTCACAGAAGGTACCACGACCCGTGGAGCCCTTTTAGAAGGAGACTTGGTCATGGGGGCTTGGGGGCATGAGGTAGCCTAGCTACTGTCTCACCCCTCATGAGCAGTACCACGGGTCGCTGTTTACTTCACGGCTCGTGAAGGGAATCGTGAGGATGCCTTGGACAAATGAGCCTTGTGCTCCAAAAACATGGCCACTGCCTCATCTTCACGGGCAGAACCACGAGTCGTGGTCCTCACCATGGCTCGAGATGAGTGGCTCGTGGTCCCTGATGGGGGAAATTAAATAAGGGTTATTAAGTCAATTCCTTTTTAGTCCAATTAAAGTGGGGTCGTTTTGGGTATTTTTAGGGGAAGCATATAAGTTGTTTTTAAGTAAAATTTCACAAGACTAAGTCATAATTCACAAACACATAAATCAAATTAAAAACTCCGTCCTCTCTTAATATAGCTTTCTCTAAAATCAAGGAAGAAGAAAGGAGCCATTGAAGCTAGGGTTTGTGGACTCCAAAGATTCTTCCCCAAATTTCTTGGAGTTTCTTAGTCAAAGTATGGATGCTTTTCATCCTTGGGTAGCTATCACCCAAAGATCCCCTTCAAAGTATGTTTTCAAGATTCCAAATGCCCCAAACCAAGGGTTTTCAATCTATGACATGGATCTTCTTCTAAAACAATTTTAATTGTTGAATTATGGTTTATTATGGTTGATTATGATAATTTATAATTCGAATTTTGGAGTATTGTTGAATTATGATGAAAATCTCCCTTGGACCCATGATTTCCCCTTCATCCTAAATTGGGAACTATGGTTTGGCTTGATAGATGCTAGGAGATTGACAATAGATTATGTTTACAATTATTAAGTTGTTAAATCATGATATCTCTCTATCTAATGTGGTAATTCTATGAGTTAGGGTTCATCTTAATTCATGGCCTTGAAGGGTTATTAGTTAGGGCTTATAAATGTTGATGAGGATTGTATATGAACTTGTGATTCACTTAGATAGTGATGATCCTATGACTATGGTGTAGTTGTGGTATTGATGCAAAATTCTTCTTCCCTATACCCTTACACTTGATTATGCATGAAGTATATATGTATGTTTATGATAAGCTTGTTGTGTTGATTTAAAGGCCATTCTCATAAAACAGTATGAATATAATGTGAAAGGTTTGCTCACATATTGATGATTCTAAGGTTGAAAGGACATTCTCACCTAATGAATCCATGAGTTGTTATGATACTATGTTGACTTGAGTGCCTAGTGCATTCTTTCATAAACATGAACTTAAGTAAAGACTTAATGTGACTTCTAAAGGGAATTATGCTTAGCACCAAACGGATATGAAAATGAGATGGAAGATTTTACATTAGAAAGTCCGGCTTCCTAATGTATGTAATCTCATGATATGGAAACCTTTTACGCTAGTAGTCCAAGTTTCTAGTAGAAATCTCCTTATCCCATAACTATGATCCCGTATAGGTCTTTAGCTAGTGGATCCACATAAATGATAAATATGTTAGTTCTACATTAGGCAAGTAGGACACATGTTTTTGGTGTGGCGGTAGAACACCCGATTCCATGTAGCTCACATGGTCTATATCGGTTAAGGCTAAAATTCCCTATGAATATGAACTATTATAACAGCATGGACTTTAATTATCGCTTCTTGAGAGGTACTACTTCGTATGAGTGGGGGGGGGGGGTATGGGACTTCACTTATGCATTGCACAAGTAGGCTTTAATAGGGGTTATGGTGAGGTTATCTTATGTTATGATGACTTATGGATTACGTATGAAAGATATGCATGGATGTCAAGGTTGAATTTACTTGTTATAAATTATGAATATTAATAACTCCTTACTTATGTATGTTTGTTATGGATGAGGAAAAAGTAAGATATGTATGTTGTTGGTGGCCTAATGTGATACTTAGCATTTGGTAGGGTTATGGGATCTTACCTTTGCATTGCACTAGTATGGCTTTGGGTAGCTTGTATGTTGGTTTGACTTATGTTTCTCCATAAATGTGCATAATGGCTTTTAAACTTATAATGGTATGATTTCAAATAAATGTCCCTTTTATGCATGTTTTAAGGATTTTTATGCATGGCTTCCATACTTAGTGCATTATTTGTGATAACCCATATTTTCTACATTTACTATGAGTGTAGGTTCCGGTAGTTGAGACGCACTTCTTCATTCGAGAGAAGCTTGGGTTGACTATTCCCTAAGATTGGTGAGTCCTCATGGTTCAAGGACAAGATGTTATTCTTTTCTAACTTTTATTGTACTTTCTATTTTTGAGACTTTATTAATGTAAAGGGATTTCACCCTATTTGTACTCTCTATGGTACTAGATGCTGATTGAGACAAGGTCTAGAATCTTATATTCATTTATGAAAAGAATTTGACTTAGATTGTAAAAGTTTTAAATTTTCCTCATCATTTCTATGACTTATGTGTATGATTATGCTAAGGGCTTGTATGAGACCCCTTCGGGGTCAAGTACGCCATGTTACGTCTAGGGTACCCCTGGGTCATGACAGCTATCCTAATAATATACCTATATTTGATATGCCAATGACATTCCTTTCATATGTATAACAATGTAATGATAAATCTTGACTTGATAGGCCAATGTCATTTCTTTTATGAGGATTCAATGAGCTATCCTAATAATGTACCATGAATCGATAGGCCAATGGCATTCATTGCATGTGTGTAATAATGTACCTTCCGTCGATAGGCCAATGGTATTCCTCTAAAGAACAATAATGTAATGTGAATGAATTACTCTATGGGAATGGAGGCTAAGTACTGAGTGGATATGGTAAGATGGAAGCTCTCCCTACGTTAGGTCGGGTTTTAATGAACATCTTACTTATCCCATAACTATGTGCCTGCATAGGTTATTATCTAGTCGATCCACCTAGGCTAAAATGTTACCGGTCCTACCTTAGACAAGTAGACCAACCCTTGTAGATTTAATATATAATGACCCTCTTGGCATTTGAATATTCAATGGCCCATTTTGCATTTGCATATATGATTGTCCTCCCGATGGTTTGAATATATGATGACCCTCTTGGCATTGCAAGATTCAATGTCCCTCTTGGCATTTTGAATACATGATGTCCTTCCCCGCGGTTTGAATATGTAATGACACTCTTGGCATTGGAAGATGTAATGGCCCTCTCGGCGGTTTGAATATATAATGGCCCTCTCGGCATTTGAATATGCAATGACCCTTTTGGCATTTTCATATATGATAACCCTCTCGGTGGTTTTAATATGTAATGGCCTTCCTGGCTGTTTGAATACACGATGGCCCTTGATATTTGCGTAATCAAGACACAACTTCCGATGCAAGTGTCTACGATCGTACAATAGTTTAGTAACCCAACCAAGGGTTGGAATCGTTCCCAAGACAGTGGTTTTGAGAATTAATAGAAAAATAAAACTTAGTTCTAACTAGTCATAGCTAAAGACATTAAGGATTAAAAATATTGTAAATTAAAGGCGGACACAAGAGTGTCAATTAACAATGGGGGGTTTTGTCACTAGTAAGTAAAAACAACAAAATTAGCTAGGGTTTCTAAGTAATGAGAGGGGATCCTTGGGATGTGACGAAAATACAGGTTAAGCTAGATTATTGGGTACATGCTTTCGATAGAAGATTAATAAAATAATTATAACTAGGCTAGGCTTTAAGGGAGATAAGCTCTCTCTCGAGCAACTTACCCCGTTTGAAGCGTGTTCCTCTCGGACAACAACTTGCCGCATGAAGAACAGCCTCTGCCTTAACCCACTCACTCTCTCGAGTTGAGTGTATGGACATGGTACTAGGGTTCACTCTCTCGAGCAGAACCTCATGTCGACCCACTTTCACTGACCATCAATTTAGTAGTCTTAGTTTTACAACCTCTCTCTCGAGCAAGCCGAAAACACATATATGAGATTATATTTGCAACTACAACTTCATTAATTGCATCCACAACCACTAAACAAAATCACAATTAAACTACGATTAATCTATCAGCAAGCAAGACCCATCAATTATCATAACCCATATTCGCTAAATCCCACCCCAAGAATTGGGGTTTTTTGCCATACATGTATAAGAGATAGAAATTTATACCAAATTGAGCTTGCATTCAACTGGGTATGAAGATTTAAGTCTTGATATAGGCCAAAAGTAAAGAATCCAAGAGACCCAAACCCAAATCTTGAAGATGAAACCCTTTAGATCTTCATGTTTTCAAAACCATCTCAAGCTTAGAGAAAAAATATCAAAAATTAGTATTCTATATGAAAATTATAATAATTGTTCCACACCTAAAACTATACATCTAACTAGTATTTATAGTTTTCACAGATTTGTGCTGCTGCGGATCACTCGGCGTCGTTAGTCAAAATCGTCGATCAACTCGGTGATTCGGCCTTTGGTGTAGTTCATTGCCATCTTGCACCAGCCTTCAACATCATTATGTTCTGGGTTATTGAGAGACATGGTACTGCTTCGTGGAACTTCTCGGCGATTCGCCAACTACTACCTTTTTCGGTCGACTTGATCCTTTCTTTCAGGGCTCAGCATACCAAAGTAAGACCTTTCGGTGACTCGCCAAGTGGATCCAGTGATCCTCATGCCTTCATTTCTTCATTCTTTTCAGCCTTTTCATTCCTTTTTGCGACGTAGTGTCCATGCTTTCCTTCAAATACCTGAAACTTAAGGGTTTTCATCAGATATTGAAATAAAATAAGCATTTTAGGACACACTTTCTATTAAAATATAGTCCTAAATGGGTCCAATTTGTGAACTCATCAACCCTCCCGACGGTTTGAATATTTAATGGCTCTCTTGGCATTTGAAGATGCAATGGACCTTTTGGCATTTGCATATACGATGGCCCTCTCGGCGATTTGAATATATAATTGGCCTCTTCAAATAGAAAGATGCAATGTCCCTCTTGGAATTTTGAATAAACGATGGCCCTCCCTGCGGTTTGAATGTAATGGCCCTCTTGGCATTGGAAGATGCAATGTCCCTCTTGGCATTTTAAATACATGATGGTCCTCCCAACACTTTCTATATGTAATGACCCTCTTGACATTTGTAGATGAAATGACCCTTTTGGTATTTTCATACATGATGGCCCTTTTGTCGGTTTGAATACGTGATGGCCCTCTTGGCATTTGAAGATGCAATGGACCTTTTGGCATTTTCATATATGATGGCCCTCCCTGTGGTTTGAATATCACTGCTACAATTTTGGACTATAGCAACAGTTTCATATGTGTTGCAATAGGACCTAAAACCGTTGCCATAGAGCTACAGCAACGGTTTGTCAACCGTCTCATCTGCTCGCGTTACTATAACTCTATTGTAACAGTTAATGTTACGGTTCTCGAAAGCGTTGCTATAGGGACCTCTATTGCCACGGTTTTCCTTCCATCTATAGGCACTATAATATTACAACAATTGTAACGGTAAACAACTGTTGCATTAGGGGTTGTGGTAACTGTTAGCAAGCGTTGCAATAGAGTCCGTTGCAATAGGATATTCTTATCGCAACACTTTTTTAAATATTATGGCAACCATTTTTTATTGATATTGCAACCGTTTTATTTTCTATTGCAACCAATCTATATGAATCTACAGTTTTTCCCAACCTGTTGCAATAATTCATGTTTGTTGAGCATTATATATATATTTAAAAATCAACAATTTATAAAAAAGTTCTCTAAATCAAATCACGAAAAAAATGACTAATTGTATTGCCGAATCATATATATAATTCTAAATACCCTAGTCACAATATCCATAAAGTTGAAATATACATACCAAAACACATATTTTCAATAGTTTGCACAGGTTCCAAACTAATAGAAATTAAAACAAAAGAATGTAGCTAAACAAAAGTTTCAAAATGACAAGAAACAAAAGAGTCGAGCTAATGCAATAGGTTTCTACAACTTTCAATCAAATATATCAAGGTCTTCATGACTACTGCTTTCATCATCCTCTTGGTTATCTTCTCCACCTACAAAAGACCATAAATAAAAGTTTATTGAGAGCAAATGTGGAAGAAAGATAGTTCAGATTTAAGTAATTAAATCATTTCTCTCGATCTACTCCACATCTGTGTAAGTGAAATAAGCAAACATTTCATTTGCTCAATCAACTGTGCATAACAAATTATTTTTTTGCCTGCTGTAAAATGCAGGTTGTATCCAGCAACCTAAAATGGCTCTCAATTGAATTTTGAAGATGATCATTCCCACAGATTAAACAGGAAACACATAAACTATTGCAAAATATACCTAGAAGAAAATAGATATCAATGCAGATTATCAATGGGCACAAATTAGACAAGTTAATTTATTTACTCTTACTGTCCTTTACAACCGATCAAACATTCGCAAGTGAAGATATCACATGTTATAAGTAGGAGTTTTTATCCTAGTTCATTCATAATAACAATATTCACTAGATAAGTTCTGTATAAAGCAAAAAGGAAAGGAAGTATACTTAGTTTTGTACACAGTAAGGTCAGATTAGAACTGTTTTTCTTTTAGTGGGTGCAGGGCTGGTTGGGCAATACAAATCGCTCAAAAATTGGTAATTCAGCATTGTATTGAAAGAGATACACATTAACAAAACACATGCAAGGGGAATATGTAATAAAATAAACATGACACTCAAATTTAGCAACACTAGCAGTGTACCAAAGTATACCACAATATCTGGAAAAAACAATTTTCAAGGGAAGGAATTTAACAACCAAACAGGAAGGGACAGAACCTTCAGACTTTATTAAATCACTTCCAATTCACGATGAGTACTAGTCAAATTCAAGCCATGGAAGTTAGCAAGGTCGACCAAAATCAACAAATGAGTAGTCCAAAATAGGCCTTCACTGACATGAAGAACCCATATTCCTAAATAGATGAAATCCAAGATAACATTGTGTGATGATGCTCATCCAATATTTAATAAGCAAACAGACTGAACATTACTCCCTATGCCAATTCTAATAGCCGAGCATGAAAAATTATTCAGAAAGGTATCATAAATCACATGCACACACCAAGCACACAAGTTATAAGTTTCAAAAACATCATCCAAACTCCAAGTAGGTTTGAGATTCATAGTTTTTCAGATCTGCCAAGTCAGGCAATGAGGATTCTTAATTTGAAAGAGACTCACGTACCAGCCCTTAACAATTTGTTCATTATATTCAGATGTTTGAAACTGTATGATTTTGGTCCTATTTTGTTTCATTTTTCTATTAGGATCCAATATTGGTTAAGTTGGTGCATGGTGTGTATGGGTAAACCGTTGGTAGAAGCAGCTGGTTATGGAGGAAAATCAACTCCATATAAGTAAATATGCAAAGTTGATATGTGCAAAATAAATTAAAAGAAAGAAACAGAAGCAGTTTCAGAAACAAGTAGTAGCTGCAACCTTCGGGCAATGATCTGCCATACTTAAGCCGAGAATTGAAATATTTTCAAAAGAGTACATGTACAAATAGCTTAGATACACACACAAATTGTCTAGAAACTATGAGTTACAACAACAGTATATCTGTGTCAGCTTTAGGCCAACTCTTTAGTTCTAAAGATTTACCGTTTCCAACTGTCAAACAATTACACAAACAAATAAGAGCCATAATAATTTAACAATTTAAGATGGCACACTAATAAGAGAGCTATGATTCAAAGAATAATGTTTTCACAACCAAAACATTTGTTACCCTTTGTCATGAGTTTATCACAATTTGTCATGACTTCTATCTTGTCTGGCTACCCTGATAAGAAACGATTCTTATCATATTACCAACAACTTTAGGACTGCCATCAATTTTAAAAGTTATCATAACTAAGATAAGTTTAAAGAACCTTTAGGAATGCCATCAATTTTAAAAGTTCAGTGACATTGAAAACTTTGCACTAATCAAAAATAAATTTGATTCTGAAGATAGTTCAAGCAACACAGACCTTCCAATAGTCGTAGTCCATCAATAGTGTTGTTGAGATTCCCTTTAATGACTTACTAGCTAGCCTGTAAATAAAAGGTGAATCTCCTGTAAAATTGAAACAATTAAGAATATAATTTTAAGAAAAAAAATAAATGGAATCAATATCATGAAGTAGTTCCATCAATATCATCATGGTTGCTTGAAAGTGGTGTATTTCGTGAGGAAAGTCTCTCCTCGTGAAAAATCCATTTGTTGTATCCATCCATAAATCCATTTACAATCAAGTGATCCCCCACCACATTTCTATAATGCCAATAACGATTGATGCATTTT